>MU263199.1:0-47609 GCA_020310875.1 Ceratopteris richardii
CTATCTATCTATCTATCTATCTATCTATCTATCTATCTATCTATCTATCTATCTATCTATCTATCTATCTATCTATCAATCAATCTATCTATCTATCTATCTATCTATCTATCTACCTATCTATCTATCTATCTATCTATCTATCTATCTATCTATCTATCTATCTATCATCTATCTATCTATCTATCTATCTATCTATCTATCTATCTATCTGTCTATCTATCTAACTATCTATCTATCTGTCTATCTATCTATCTATCTATCTATCTATCTATCTATATCTATCTATCTATCTATCTATCTATCTATCTATCTATCTATCTATCTATCTATCTATCTATCTATCTATCTATCTATCTATCTATCTATCTATCTATCTATCTATCTATCTTTTGATCTATCTATCTTTCTTTCTTTCTATCTATCTATCTAGCCACATGAATTCAAGCTTTAGAAAACAAGAGAAACATTTCAATATAAGCGTATGGATTAATAATATGCATTAAGAGAAGCTAAGATTGCCCAACTTTCCTCTCTTGTTTTATATGAAGTCCTAAATGGAACATCTTTGCTACCTTAAGCACATCACTCATTTGATCCAATATCTACAACTATAGCATGACATCCATCTACTTGATCAGAAGAACTTTGATACCTGATGTCAAATAAGAATCATGTTTCGTTTGTAAGATTCATAATGCATTTGAGAAACTCCTCATATTAACTTCTATAGATGTTTCTTGTTTAAAAACATTTAAGAAATATGAAGTATATATAATGAAGTCTAAAAGGTATCATATATTGGAACCATGATTCAAATAGTTTTGAAAATTGTTAAGAAAGTATTATATTGTTTTGCTTTCTTCCAAAGATTTTGCATCATTGAGAATTTTAAACATGTATAAGAAGGTTATTCTTGAAATCTAAGAATATTTGATGATGATTTATATATTAATAAAGTCAAACTAAGTTGTCTCACATATCCTTCTAGAACTAGGAGATGATATGAGTAAGGATAGTAATGAAGTATTTGCAAATGTGTTGCGGCTAAAATTTCTCATGATCAAAGAAAAGTTTTTTATATTCGGGATTTACTCAATTAATTTTTCTTTTAAATTAAAAGGAGAGAATTGTGAGAAAATTAGATTTTTGATGAAGGTAAAGTAAAAAAAAACCATTCATCATCGTTCTGCAGGATCAATTTTCCTTTTATCATGTTATTCTTAGTTTGCTTGAATGGGGCCAAACTGTTCACGTTCTAATTCTTCTACCTAGGTGATCTAAGGATTAAGATATGGATCATTTTTTGGAGGAACCACAAAAGTTGAGAAAACATTTTTCCTTCTAGAGTCTCCAAAATACGTGCCCTCTAGTCATGTTCTAGAGGGCTAGGAGGCACCAAAATATCTTTGATTGCTTTCAATTGATTGGCTCATCTACGTTGAGAGTTGTACAAACCCCTTCTCCAAACATTAGTGCTCTTTGGAGAAGAGAAAACAAGGTGCCTAATCTTTTCCATTCTATTGAAACATATTTTTAGGGCACAATTTTTTTCTCACATCCATATTCATTGTGATGCCAAGATAGAGCTTTTGATGGATAATGGCTGGCTTTCTCGAATTTGAAGATGCCACATACTAAAAAATCCTTCATAAGGAATCACTTATTGAGTTGTGTATCTCCATGTGATATTCCTCCTGATATTATAGGAATCCAAGAGATAAAAAAATGATGGGAGAAGTATTATCCCCCTCTAATTGACCTTAAAAATTTTATGTACCTATCACATTCCTTCTCCACAAGAAATTTGAAATTTGTACCTATCACATTCCTTTATGTCATCCTTGTGCAATAATCAATGAAGGGTACAAAATATGTATAACATCCTTTTGAGTTCTCCTTTTTCTTTGTCCCATACCATCTATATGAAACAAATCAAGTAGATGATAACTCACTATTCTTAAATCTTAACGTTGTTTGCTTACCCAATTGGCAAGACTCACACTAACTTTGAGATTATGATGTTAAGATTTTATATACATGTACTACACTTTTATTCTCAATGTCTTTCAACCTCTCACTATATATATGTAATACCTCTTATGCCAAAGATACAATTCTACTACCTTCATTCTTCCATATATGAACAAGGTTTTCTGGTTGAAGTTTTGCTTCATATCCAATGTGAATTGAATTGCTTCAATCTGTCCTTTGCCAACCAATTTGTACCCCTTTTTGGGTTTTCCATAGAGCATTATTTTTTCATTGAATTGGACATGCGACTCTTTTTCAACCATTGGACTAGTAGAGACAAGATTGTTTGTATTTCCTAATAAATAAATAAAATATTTCAGAGACCTAGCTTTATGAGAAGCATCCTGCATAACATCATCTATATGTGTTAAAGCATGGTGGGTAATAGCACTTGTCTCCACATAAACCTTTTATATTAGGGTTTCCACATACTTGAGAAGAACTACTTGTTGGAGCTGATGTGGTTGCTACATCAATTATCAACATACCATTCCTATGGAAAAAGAGCAAACTCTTGATTGTCAGTTGATTCCCAACTAGATCAACTACATGCTAAGTTGTTGCCTTACAAGCAATAGAATGTGGAGTTGCATGATACATTAATAGGAAGTGCAAATTGTTTTGATGAAGAGGTTCAATATCTAAAAAATAAGATTAGTGCTCTCAAGATACATAACAAAGAAATCACAAAAGACCATGAAGAAGTGATTGAGCAACTTGCAAAGATCAAAGAGCAACTTTAACATGTTCGTGCAGATAAGGATGATTTGTAGAATCAAAGCTCCTACCTTATTGATAGAATGTTATTTTGCAAATGATCTAATTATCTCTTTATCTGAAAGTCTTTAGGTTGCTATGGCCAAGGTGGAATGAATAAAAGAAATGGAAGTTCAGCTACAATAGGCTAGTCAAGCTAATACTAATCATGTTCAAATGCTCATTGATAAAGAGATAGACATTTCCTCCTTGTTGTAGAAAAAAGAAGTACTTAAACACCTTACTAATGCAGAAGCATGATTATCTCACCAGAATGAAGAGTTGCAAGGAATCCACTAACATCATGAGGAAGAATACGAGGCTAGTCAACATCTTCTCGAAAACCTTAAAGTTGGATTTTTTAAAAGATACAGTAGAAGTTGTTATCTGGATTGTCCAATCTCATTTAAATCTAAATTGAGATAGTTTTTGGTAAATTATTGATTTAGGAGTAGTCTTTGGAAAGTTTTTGATGAGTTTCTTTGTGATCTAGGTAGGATTAATAATCCTTCATCTAATATGGATGATTCTTAACTTTGGGGTTTGATTCCATCGTGTCTACCAATGTTAGGTTGCCTCTTGTGTAGATATTTTGTAATTTCCAATATTGTCAATTTATATATTTTGTATAAAGCTTGATTAAACTTCTAGTGAATTCAATAGACATACCATGTAACGGGAATGCCTCATTCATATGACTATTGGAATCCCATATAAACAAGAGATCAAGTAGAGAAGATACATATCGAACCAAAGAGACATCAGAACTATTGATACAGGGAATTGTAATTTGAAGCCATGACAAAAAGATTACTTTGATGCCATATCTTTACATTCTTGCAAAGTGTGTAATCTATCTGTTGTTTGTATTGAGTTGCACTAATTGTTAAGATTGTGCTATGTATGGTAATATAAATACACTGAAAGTATTCTGTAATCCGCATTCCTTGAACCTTATTATTGTCTGCAGAAGTATCCTACAGATTTTAAAGCAGCTAAATAGACCTCATCATTACAAGAAATGATGATCCGCTTCTTCAATAAAAGAAAGAGGCCTTGAGATCTAAATTTCTCAAGTTAAACACGTTATTGCTAAGGTCTTCTTCAATAAATCGCTCAAGCTAAACACATTATTGCTAAGGCCTTGAAATGTGCCAAGGAATAGGAAATATTTTCATCTATTAATATAATTATGCAAGGTTTTAGAAAATTTAAACATGAAGGATTTAAAGTAGATTTCTACATCTGTAGCTGTCAATTCAAATTTATAATTCAAAGATACTTTACCTCCAAAAATAGATGAAGATTTTGATCCTAAGACTTAGAGATACTTTTGGTAGAAGCTTGAATTTCAAATTCAAAAAGAGCTCCAACTTTTAGCTATAAAAGACCACTTCAAAAGTCGCTTATGGAAGCCTCAAGATAACAAAGATTTCAGAGGTTTTTATGTGGCATATTAAGCTCACATCAAAGCTCTAATATTTCCCTCCTATTGTGCAATTATTCATTGACAATATCATTGTAATCTATGTGCATTAATACATATAATTTCATCATATCTCAACTCTCCTACTTTGTCATGTACCACTCACAACATTGAAATTCTCTGACTTGTTTCTCAGTATATACTTGATAATTTGATATGATTTTGGTTTTCATAGATTCATTTTATTCTCTATTTTTGTTTTATCAAGTTTCGTTATCATTGCCTTAGCTTATCTTGAGAAAAATAGTGCTCACTCGTCTACATACTCTCAGTCCCCGAAAATGTCAAGATGCATCTCTAACTTGAAGCATAATTCTCTGAGCATGGTCCATCATTTAAAGTGAAATTGATTGAAAGCGTTAGCTATTCTAGTAAATTAGATATGCTCAAAAGAACTTTAATCAATTGTGAGTAGAGAGGGAGTACTGATCATTTCTTTGAGCAGATGTAGTGACCAAAATAGCAAATTTTGGTTCATAGTTGAAACTCCTACTAATCTATTTTGATCCAATGATTTGAAACCATATTTCAAAGTACTTGGGTGATTGTTTATGCTTCCTTGAAAGCTCAAGAGGACTATGTTGCACTCCTCAACTCAAATTTGGCTACTTTTAAGCATGAGATTGCAGCACCATCTCATCTCTCGAAGGTGTCCACCATCTCCTTCAACAAGGGGGAGTGTTGAAAATCAGACTCCAAATTTAGGAGCATATGAAATAAGGAGCCAAGCACAAGTATTCATAAAACTTAGAAATTTATGAAACAAGAAGCCAACCACAAGTATTCATGCATTGAAATTTGAACTTGAATCCCCTAATTGCTCTCAAATCAATCACCAATCACACTTTTGTGTCGTCAACCCTATTTTATAGGAAATGTCCATCCTATCATCCACAAAATCTTTTTGAATTCATATAAAGAATGTGTACATCCCACATGCTTTATCACTTTTAGAATTCAAATAAGCTAGTAAATCCCTTTCTAAGCAAGCCCCCCTAGTGTTTTGAATATTTCCTTAACGTGTTGAATAGCCATAACTCACACTCTCACTTGTTTGTTTCGGAGCTAGTTAGGTCTAAGTGTTGATCAGAGTTACCTATTCATGTTGTGTAAATTTATTTAATCTTTGAATTATTAGAAAGGCTCCAAAAGTTTTTGAGAGAAGTCAAGTCTTGAGTGCATAGTGTTCTATGCGTGCATGTCTAGTGAATGAAACAAATAACCCTTCTTGGAGCTATTGGTTCTCGGAGTAAAAGCACGTATTTTGTGATAGATGAATTACAATAGGAAGCTTTCAAAAGCTAGTGTGAGTGACCGAAATCTCATGGGTTCACTCGATAGGAATGTAGAGAATCATTGACTTGAGTGAACAAAGGTATCTTCAAACATATCAGTGAGCCCATTCATGCTTTGAGCTGCGTTGGGAAGGTGTAGATTCTTCCATCATGATTGTGACAAGGCAAGAGCTGCTTATAGTAGAAAATCAATTTTTGGATACTTTTCTCTTTAGGATCTTGGATGTTCTCTTGGATCAATAAGAAGCAATAGACAACAGCATTATCATCTACATAAGCTCAATACAAATGGGTATGTGTTGTAGCATGTAAAGCACTATGGTTGAGGCGGATCCTATTGCACATAGAAGTATAAGAACAAGAGCCTACAAATCTAAATTGCAAGAACCAAAGTTTCATCCCCAATGCTAAAAATCATGTTTTCCATGCATGTACCAAGCACATAGAAATCTCGTATCATTAGGTGCATGAGTTAGTGGAAGAAGGTTTCGTGGAGATAAGATATGGTCCAAATAAAAAAAATGACTCACACATATTCACCAAGGCTCTAGGGAGAGAGAAACTTTATTGTTTCCTTCCAACGCTTGGCATTGGACCAAGGATATAGTTCACCGTAGAGTGGATATTGAGAGGAGGGGGGCTTAGATATACTCAATGCTCCAACCTCAAGTCATCACAAGTGATCCATGGCGCTCTAAGCTATTACAGTAGGAAATCGTTGCATATGCAGAGAGAGCTTAATAGATCAAGTCAACCACACGTACACACAAAGAAAAAGATACACACATTTAGAACAAAGCAAGATCGAGCTCACTCAATTGATATCGGTCAATGTCATCTTGCATATGTTGGGATGCTCGAACGTTTGCATATGTGTGCGTGATTGTGTATATGGATTCATCATGTCTAAAACTAACAAAAATAGCCAAAAAGCTCCTTCCTGTAAAGTGCTTCCGAACATAATGTGGTACTTGGCTCGAAATTATGAGAAGCCAGACTACACGAGTACCATCGATAGACGCCCATACGAGCATAGCCCATTAGCGTAAATTCGCATCGAAAAGGGAGGCAAAGCCCAGCTGAAATGCGTTGGGACTCTAGTTCAGAATGTGACAGCTAATGATAGAGATTTTTCGAAGGGTACAAATTGAAAACTGATGTTAGAAAGGAGCCAAAATAATCCATGGCACTCTACGTTGTAAGTTGTAATTGTGAAGAGAAACCATTATGAGAGACCACACCTTTGAGAAACGTTCACTTTCAAGTTACATGAAGTCTTGGTGTGAATGTTGATGATAATAGATCATCTTTGTAAGCGTAGCCATGACTTTAGGGCATAAACTTCCAGGTTATTGAGTTCTATTCAAGATTGAAAATTAAAAAATTTCCCACAAAACTTTGATTGGAGGAATGCAGAGAGCTGCTTACCCTTCCGGAAGTTACTATACTATACTTTTATTAACTCTTAGGAAAGGCGTTCATGAAATGAGTAGCGTTGCACAATGCCGTACAATCAAAAGCGAAAGCCTCTTCTTCTTTGATGATATGCGAAATATGATTCCATGAATGCTCCGCATCTTCGTGTTAGTTCATCAGAAATGTAAGCATGTGAATAAAGTGTGTTTCAATCTACAATGAGCCTGCTGAAATCTGGGAAACGTTTTTCAGATATTCTTGTATTCCAACGTGCATTCTTATAAGAAGCCAGCACGAACCTTACACGAATACATGAATACATTTTATTGGAATAATCGGACAGTTCAAAATCCTTCTACAGCAAGTCATGCAAACGTATACAAAATGAAAAAAGATACACACATTTAGATGAAAGCAAGATCGTGCTCACTAAATTGATATCGGTTAATGGCATCTTGCATATCTTGGGATGTTCGCACGTTGGCACATGCATGTCTGTGTATATGTATTCATAATGTCGTATCAAGATTTACCATCAAGATCCCTCATGTACAGAAAGTTCTTCCGCATAAGACGTGGTCCTTGGCTCGGAACTGTGAGGAGACAGACTTATGAGTACCATCAGTAGAGACCACGTCGGGACCATCAGCTTAAATTCAGATCGAAGAGGGAAACAAACCCCATCTCGAATGCGTTGAGACTCTCCTTCACAATGTCATGGTGATAGAGATTCTCGCAGGCTATATTCCGGACAATCCTCTCTCTCTCTCTCTCTCTCTCTCTCTCTCTCTCTCTCTCTCTCTCTCTCTCTCTCTCAGAAGGTAGAGACGCTACTCTAAACAAATAAGAAAGAAGAAAACTGCTTTTTTTTTTTCTTTTTTACTTTATAGGAAGAAGTACGATAAAATATGGACACACGATTGACCTCATTGCCACTATCAGTGTCATTCGTTTGAGATGGAGATGCCAAATCTAACTTGTTGGGGTTGCATTACGATAGAAGCTCCGAAAAAGATGCATATGTCCTCTTCCAGATCTTCCCTTTCCCATCCTCGAAATGATGAGTACAAGAGTAAACGCGGAAAGGCACAACCAAAAGATCTTTTACCCACCTCAAGCATATCGCCTGGACAGTGAAGGCGTGAGAGTGGTTTTCATGTAGATACCTGATTCTAAAAGGACCTTCACATCTTTCCAACTATAAACAAAAGAAGGTGAAACAGATAAAGCCGTCATTGATAAATGGCATCGACTGATATCAAATATCTTTCATCAGTTGTCACTCCAACATGAAAAAGAAACTTCCTAATGTTTCTTTTGTCAGCGAAATTGTTGTTTTCACCCGAACAGTAATCGCCGCATGCTTCTTTCCATGTATCACAATTGTATTTGAAAACAATATGACCAACCCTGAGCAATCAAACCAATATATTTTGTTTTTCTTATAAAAGAAAAACAAAACATAGGTGATCAAAATGTTCTCTTACACCCACGAGTTTTCGTAATTTTCAGGAGTATATTGACTAATTATATCTCATATGATTCTAGTTCTATCAAACTTTGTTATCAGTTTTTGCTTATTGATATCGACTATGCTTCCAGATATTCTAATCGCATTCGTTGTATATAAATAAACAACGAGGTATTTCGATAGATCTCATTTGTATAAATAAATATAAATGAAGTAGATAATGCAATGCGAATTGTGACACATACATTATCCAAGTGATATTCTACATTAATAAACGTACAGATTGAGAAGATAACATGTTGCCTCTTGAACATAATGTTTTAGTTTGTTAACCATTAATGATCATTATATATGTAATATAATAACTATTCATATACCACTATTATCTTATCGGACATCATGAGTTGATTAAATTATCTATATCCAACAAAGTATTCGATGAAAGAATTCAAGAAATTATTAAATACCCACAAAGACATAAAAGCATTAGAACTTTATAAACATTTTAAATCTCTAAATTAACACGATATTTATTTATTAATTCAAAGAAACGTAAAGTGTTTTATCCATTGAATGATTTGAGGAGATAATAATAAATCATGAATCATGAAGTGGAATAGTTAGTTATTTATGCAACATTTCAAAGTTTGGTGTATATTCAAATTGGAAAAAGGTGGATTTTGTTTTTGGGAAAATCCTTCATAGTGGCATGTTGACTAATGGTAGATCCCACAAGAATATTTTGTACCATGCAAGATACGTTTCAATGGAATGGAATAGATTGGATACCCCTTTTTCTCCTCTCCAAAGATAACCAATATATGGGAAGGGGTTCAAAGAACCCTTAAGATAGATGACCCAATAAAGTGGAATTAACAACTACTTAGTGTGATATTTTGGAAGCCCTTTAGCCCTCTCGAAGATGATTAGAGGCCAGGCGTTGGAAAATATGGAATAAAGATGCGTTGTAAAATTTTATGGGCACTCCAAAGAATGTTCATTAGATAAATACCTAGACGGCTAAGGCAGAATTGATACCTGAATAGTATTGCCCCGTTCAAACAGTAAAGGGTGTTTGTTTTCAGAATAAAAATCTAAAAGGAACATGGACTCGACACGAACGGGGTGAAAAGTTTATTTTCCCTCTTTATAACCCGATCTAAATTTTTACCATTTTCTCCTTTTAATTAGAAAAGATTAGTTGAGAAAAAAAGAGTCTCACTACGAAAACCTTCTTTCTTAAAACATAATGTGAAAGGAAAAACCTTATTTATATATTTTTATCCTCGTCCTGCTCCAAAAAGATATGAGATAAATTTTACTATGAATTAATGTATTCAAAATCTACAATTTTATATTCTTTATATGATATGAATTAAAAGAAAGTTATATGTGAACAAATAAAATCACAATGATTGACCAAAAATCCTCATCATTTATTTGATATGATAGCTATGCATATAACAATATAATCTTATCACACATGTTTAATTAGTTACCTAATTCTAGTAAACATATTATTCAATGAGAGACCAACAAACCATAAAAAAAAAGGGAAAGAATTAGATTATAACAAAAAATGTAAAAAGACTAGAAATTTTAAGCATTTGAAACTTCACATTAGGCTGATATTTGTTTTGCAATTCAAAAAAAACTTAGGGTATTTGAATCATTTCAGCATTTGAGGAGGGAAAAATAAACTATTGCTCAGTAAAGAGCAATAATTTTTTAGCTGCTGGAGATTTTAAATTTTGGTGAATCTTCAAGTCAGAAAAGGTTAGTTAGTTTTTGTTCATTAACTCATCCTAGCATCTTGGCTAATGCTACAACCAAGAAAACCTATTGTGCCCTACCAAATAATTTGTATATGATCTTACCTACAATTTGTCGTCAAAAGTGTAAAATAGACCTTCATTGCATGTACCTTTAAGTTATCTAAGAACCCTCTTTGTTGCAAGTAAATGTGGAACCCTACGTGTGTGCATGAATTGTGATATGACATGAATTGAATATGGTAGATCTATCCTTGTAATGGTGGCATAGTTCAATAATCCGACCATACACCTATAGAAATGTTGATCCTACACCTCATTACCTTTAATTGAAGTCAAATTTGTGTTTAAATCCATAGGTTTGCTCAATGGTTTGCATCCTCTAACTCTTTACTTCTTCAAGACATCCAAAATGTACTTTCTCTACATTAGCCAAATGCCATCGTCCTTGTATATGACTTCATGTCTTAGAGAACACCTTGGATCTCCAAGTTTGAAGATCTAGAACTCCTTTCCATGATTCCCTTTTAGGTCTTTGATACCTTCTTCATTGTTGGACCATCACGTTTACTTTATTCGTTATGTTTATTTGATCTTTATATAAAATCGATTGTTTGGATTATGTCAAAAAGATATCTCTTGGAGAGTTCTTTTACTTATGCCCATTCATTGTATTTTATTAAAAGATTCTTTATGGATAATTTACCAATGTTAAATCCTAGAGGTTTACACATGTAAAAGGTGAAAAAGAAAGCTCAAATTCCACAAATTTGAGGTGGTTGACCTTGACAATCAATGAACCAATGAATCAATCAATCACCTAAAAGTAGATCAAACTAGATGTTCACTTTTTTTTGTAAAAAAGTCAACTCAGTCTCTTCAACAAATAATCCGGCCTGCTTTGAAATAAAAATCCACTTGTATAAGTCGTGGACCACATCAAGAGTCTATAAAAGTACTTCAAATCACTTGTACATTACATGGAAGCAATATACATACACTTTTGGCCATCATTGTCTTGGTCGATTTCTCTGCATCATCTTCTTCAACACTAGTAGACTCCCACATGCTTTTGATCTCTCTATAGAGCTTCAAATTGAATGAGTCAATATTCATTGGAAAAGTATTATTATTGAGTCTTTGTGTAAAAAGTCGCAAAGCTTTTTGGTTTGGTAGATTTGGAGAAATCTTAGCTTTTCTCTCTTGGGCTCTATCCTTGTGCATCCCTAAAAAACAAGAGGTACCATTGTTGAGTGTTAGGTTAATTCCAAAAGAATAATTTTATTACTTATTGTAATCTTATGCATTTTATACACTCAACCCTATGTGTGTCATTCCTCTAAAAGGATTGTTTCTAATTATAATCATGCATGCTGCTATGAGCATTTGAACTTGATTGTTTCATCCATTTGTAATCATGCTCGTTGCTTTGTTGGAATGGAGGAATGCTTCAGTTTGCACAAGATATAACCTTCAGAGACATGTTTACAAAGTTCATTAATTTTGGAGAGAGAGGACACCATTTGAAATTTTAGGAAGAAAAGTAAAATAGAAAAATTCATATGACCAAAGTGTGCATGCCAAAGATTTATATGTGAGATAGCTTGAGAATCTTGAAGGGCACATTTTAAATATTTTATATATTTTCCATTGCCCATAAACATATATAGTCCTCTACACAAAATGCCAAAAGTAATAGTAACATTATCAATTGAAAGATCATGAACTATGCATCTATTATCAACAAATTTGGCAATCAAGCCATTCTTTGCTAATGCTAAAACTGACAACAAATTTTTCTTGATCCTTGTCACATATAAAACATTTGATAGTGTGAAACAACTACCATTAAAAATATTCAAAATGATCTTAGCAACTCCCATTACCAAATAAGAGGAGTTTTCAGCACATGTGACAGTATTTCATGTAGGCGAAGCTAAAGTGAGCTAAAGAAATTATGCAACTCAGTTATATGTCTGATTTCCTCACTATCAAAGTACAAAACATCTAAGTTTACTTTAGACATTGATTACTGGTGACAAGAAAAAAATACTAAATTCCTATTCTTCATTGTGAACAAGATTAGTACACTATATTTTAGGTGTAGAGGCCTCTCCAACATCCATTCCTAACTCTTTCTTCTTTGTCTCTTTTACAACGAGTTAGGACAACTCTTTATGACATGAACATTTTCCTTAGAATATTTGCAAAAGTTTTTTTGCTTTTCTATACTCTTTTCATATTTGTCTTATATCTTTGAGTGTGCAACGTTACCGAATTTTTTGCTTACTAGCAAACGAGCACAATTTTGGGCTTCACTTCCTCATACCTACACTAAACCAAATATATAATCCATATATGTGTGATGGAATATATAATTGGACTCTAATAAATCCCTTTTCCTAAAATCATGTTTGTGGACTCAAATGCATCCCATGTCCTTGAACTAGTTAGTTTGGTTCTAGTCATTATGTGACAATGGATATCCCCTTCTATTTCAAACCAACTTGTTCCTAGGTATCAAGACTAAGCCTAGGTACCTCTCTCTAGATCTCGATATACATATATATGTATTGGGTACCCCAACTATTCCTTACTAAGGGATCTATGCTCTAAATCATAGAGCTCGTGCCATGCCTGTGGCCTTGCTAATCATCACTCGAATCACATAAGCAAGCATCAATCCTATCTGATGAAACCCATCTAATTGGTTTCCTTAGTAGTGAAATAGAAATACTTCACTACTTGCTCAAGTGATGTACATTAGTGAAGCTAATCACTCTTTGGGTATTCTTAATAATACCCCATAGTCTCATAATCATACTGTGAGACTCTTATGAAGATAAGTAAATCTTAACCTTTTTGGAGAATATCAGGTATGTATCTCCCGTGCCTGTATGCAACTTCCTAAAACCTATAGGATTGCTTGTGCACATTGCTAATGGTAAAGGTGTAGCTCTTTCCCTTAGCAATCCTATAATCTAAATCGATAAGGATTATGTGTAGGGATCGTGTTACTACTGAAGTTGCCTTATGTATACTACTATGATGGTCCTAAGTCCATCAAATACATGCTTAGAAGCATGCCTAGGTCTTATTGATGTTTGGAGAAAGGCATGTTATCATGCCATAACCTTCTTACCTAAAGGATAATGCGTATATAACGCCATGAGGGGGGGAAATTTTTGAACAACATTTCCCCAAGAAATGGAATCCCAAAAAAATTTTAACCATAAGCTCAGTGGCACACAGGCCACCCAACAACATAGGGCTTGACAGGCCCATGGCATGCATGCCATAAACTCATATATGGACTCCATAACCTGCACAAATATAAAAGCAATTATTAGCAACCATTCTCTGTGTTGCATGGCCATATAGTTTCTGTAATCCTCTTTCCTGCAAACAATCAAATAAGTGTACTTCTCGCATGTCGATCCATACTTTAAGAATTTAAACAATGATCAACATTTGATGTATGAAATCCAATTTATGCATGTACATACAGAACATGCCATAACCTAAAGTAAAATGCCTCAAGCATAAAACATACATCCCTGAGTGGTTTAGTATTGAATTTGCATGCATCCAATCCTTCTCAACGAGCTTCAAGAACTCTCCACCTTCCTTCTTAGATCCTAATATATGCTTTGACGTGTCCGACAACATCGGATCACTTCCCAAAACATAAAGCATGGTCAGGTGACTACCAAAATAATGCAATGCAAATTGTGACACATACATTATCCAAGTGATATTCTACATTAATAAACGTACAAATTGAGAAGATAACATGTTGCCTCTTGAACATAAATGTTTTAGTTTCTTAACCATTAATTATCATTATATATCTAATATAATAACTATTCATATACCACTATTATCTTTTCGGAAATCATGAGTTGATTAAATTATCTATATCCAACAAAGTATTCAATGAAATGATTCAAGAAATTATTAAATACCTACAAAAACATAAAAGCATTAGAACTTTATAAACATTTTAAATCTCTAAATTAACACGATATTTATTTATTAATTCAAAGAAACGTAAAGTGTTTTATCCATTGAATGATTTGAGGAGATAATAATAAATCATGAATCATGAAGTGGAATAGGTAGTTATTTATGCAACATTTCAAAGTTTCGTGTATATTCAAATTGGAAAAAGGTGGATTTTGTTTTTGGGAAAATCCTTCATAGTGGCATGTTGACTAATGGTAGATCCCACAAGAATATTTTGTACCATGCAAGATACGTTTCAATGGAATGGAATAGATTGGATACCCCTTTTTCTCCTCTCCAAAGATAACCAATATATGGGAAGGGGTTCAAAGAACCCTTAAGATAAATGAACCAATAAAGTGGAATTAACAACTACTTAGTGTGATATTTTGGAAGCCCTTTAGCCCTCTCGAAGATGATTAGAGGCCAGGCGTTGGAAAATATGGAAGAAAGATGCGTTGTAAGATTTTATGAGCACTCCAAAGAATGTTCATTAGATAAATCAAAACATGTCTTTTTTGTATCTGGAAGCCCCTATCTTGTCGCTTCACCATTGCATTGAGACTGAGGGCCTTACACTGGTTCTCAGCAGCGAGATACTTGATTCCCCAAAAATACATGATAACAACAAGCCTTGAATGATAAATGGGAAGGATTGAGATCAAATATCTCTAATGAGGTGTCGATCAAATAAGAAAAAAAAAGCGTCTTGATGTTCCTTACGTTGTCGATAATTCTTACTATGACCTGAAAATTATTCGACGCATCCTTTCTAGGTATCACAATCGTATTTGAATACAGTAAGACCAACTGTTCATAAATTTCTTAAAAACAAAACATACTTAACCAAATTTTCTTGTTAGATCCAAGAGTCTTATCAACTTTCAAGAGTAGATTGGTCTATGATGTTGCGTATAATACTAGTTCTGTTAATTTTGAAATCATTCTTTTTCTTTTTTTATTCCGAGTATGTTTATAAGCTATTTCGAACTCATTGTAAATGAGTTAAAAACATCGTATTTTAATTAATCTCATTTATGTATTGATGTAAAACTATGCATAATTTAGATAATGCACCGCGAATTTCAACAGATAACATATCCAAATAATCTACATTAATGAACAAACAGATTGAGAATAGGTATGATGATACATATACCGTCTTGAGCCAGAACATCTTTACTCCTTGACCAAAAATCCTCATCATTTATTTGATATGATAGCTATGCATATAACAATATAATCTTATCGCACATGTTTAATTAGTTACCTAATTCTAGTAAACAAATTATTCAATGAGAGACCAACAAACCCTCAAAAAAAGAAAATGAATTAGATTATAACAAAAAATGTGAAAAGGCTAGAAAATTTAAGCATTTGAAACTTTACATTAGGCTGATATTTGTTTTGCAATTCAAAAAAAACTTAGGGTATTTGAATCATTTCATCATTTGAGGAGGGAAAAATAAACTATTGCTCAGTAAAGAGCAATAATTTTTTAGCTATTGGAGACTTTAAATTTTGGTGAATCTTCAAGTCAGAAAAGGTTAGTTAGTTTTTGTTCATTAACTCATCCTAGCATCTTGGCTAATGCTACAACCAAGAAAACCTATTGTGCCCTACCAAATAATTTGTATATGATCTTACCTACAATTTGTCGTCAAAAGTGTAAAATAGACCTTCATTGCATGTACCTTTAAGTTATCTAAGAACCCTCTTTGTTGCAAGTAAATGAGGAACCCTTCGTGTGTGCATGAATTGTGATATGACATGAATTGAATATGCTAGATCTATCCTTGTAATGGTGGCATAGTTCAATAATCTGACCATACACCTATAGAAATGTTGATCCTACACCTCATTACCTTTAATTGAAGTCTAATTTGTATTTAAATCCATAGGTTTGCTCAATGGTTTGCATCCTCTAACTCTATACGTCTTCAAGACATCCAAAATGTACTTTCTCTGCATTAGCCAAATGCCATTGTCCTTGTATATGACTTCATGTCTTAGAGAACACCTTGGATCTCCAAGTTTGAAGATCTAGAACTCCTTTCCATGCTTCCCTTCTAGGTCTTTGATACCTTCTTCATTGTTGGACCATCAAGTTTACACTATTCCTTATGTTTGTTTGATCTTAATATAAAATTGATTGTTTGGATTATGTCAAAAAAATATCTCTTGGAGAGTTCTTTTACTTATGCCCATTCATTGTATTTTATTAAAAGATTCTTTATGGATAATTTACCAATGTTAAATCCTAGAGGTTTACACATGTAAAAGGCGAAAAAGAAAGCTCAAATTCCACAAATTTGAGGTGGTTGACCTTGACAATCAATGAACCAATGAATCAATCAATCACCTAAAAGTAGATCAAACTAGATGTTCACTTTTTTTTGTAAGAAACTAAACTGAGTCTCTTCAACAAATAATCCGGCCTTCTTTGAAATAAAAATTCACTTGTATAAGTCGTGGACCACTTCAAGAGTCTATAAAAGTACTTCAAATCACTTGTACATTACATGGAAGCAATATACATACACTTTTGGCCATCATTGTCTTGGTCCATTTCTCTGCATCATCTTCTTCAACACTAGTAGACTCCCACATGTTTTTGATCTCTCTATAGAACTTCAAATTGAATGAGTCAGCATTCATTGGAAAAGTATTATTATTGAGTCTTTGTGTAAAAAGTCGCAAAGCTTTTGGTTTGGTAGATTTAAAGAAATCTTAGTTTTTCTCTCTTGGGCTCTATCCTTGTGCATCCCTAAAAAATAGGAGGTACCACTGTTGAGTGTCAGGTTAATTCCAAAAGAATAATTTGATTACTTATTGTAATCTTATGCATTTTATACACTCAACCCTATGTGTGTCATTCCTCTAAAAGGATTGTTTCTAATTATAATCATGTGTGTTGCTATGAGCATTTGAACTTGATTGTTTCATCCATTTGTAATCATGCTCGTTGCTTTGTTGGAAAGGAGGAATGCTTCACTTTGCACAAGATATAACCTTCAGAGACATGTTTACAAAGTTCATTAGTTTTGGAGAGAGAGGACACCGTTTGAAATTTCAGCAAGCAAAGTAAAATAGAAAAATTCATATGACCAAAGTGTGCATGCCAAAGATTTATATGTGAGATAGCTTGAGAATCTTGAAGGGCAAATTTTCAATATTTTATATATTTTTCATTGTCCATAAACATATATAGTCCTCTAAACAAAATGCCAAAAGTAATAGTAACAATATCAATTGAAAGATCATGAACTACGCATCTATTATCAACAAATTTGGCAATCAAGCCATTCTTCGCTAATGCGAAAACTGACAACAAATTTTTCTTGATCCTTGGCACATATAAAACATATCATAATGTGAAACAAGTACTATTAAAAATAGTCAAAATGATCTTAGCAACTCCCATTACCAAATAAGAGGAGTTTTCAGCACATATGACAGTGTTTCATGTAGGCGAAGCTCAAGTGAGCTAAAGAAATTACGCAACTCAGTTATATGTCTGATTTCCTCATTATCAAAGTACCAAACATCTAAGTTTACTTTAGACATTGATTACGGGTGACAAGAAAAAATACTAAATTCCTATTCTTCATTGTGAACAAGATTAGTACACTATATTTTAGGTGTAGAGGCCTCTCCAACATCCATTCCTAACTCTTTCTTCTTTGTCTCTTTTACACGGAGTTAGGACAACTCTTTATGACCTGAACATTTTCCTTAGAATATTTGCAAAAGTTTTTTTTTTCTATACTCTTTTCATATTTGTCTTATATCTTTGAGTGTGCAACGTTACCGAATTTTTTGCTTACTAGCAAACGAGCACAATTTTGGGCTTCACTTCTTACTAGATCAGAAAGATTGATTTGCAAAATGCATAACTAACCTCTTCTACCTAGAATGAAATTGCTATAAAACATTAGAGACTAAGTGCTCAAATGTTAAGGCATTTGGATTACCTTTAATCATGAATCAAAGAGCAAAAGCAAAACTCTAATATGGATATGGAAGATTGTTAAGAACAACTTGCATCACCAAAATGAGGTGAGTCCATAAGATATATCCTCTATGGAGTACTAGTATAAAAAGCAAATGAAAAGTGCCAAGCTCATAAGGTTGACCATACCATAATGGAGATAATAAACCATAGAATCCTCTGAAGTATAGAAAAGAGTCCCATAAAAATTGACTTCAAACCCATCTAGGAGTACATGATAGATTTCCCTCATACCACTCTAGGTCTTGCTAACCTTGAGTGTAATCACAAGTAGTAGTTTTGTCTAAAGTATCTTGTGAGCTATGCAAATACATCATCTAGCTCATACATAAGAATTTATTGGTAGTAAAATGAAATCTCTACATTCACCAACCAAGAATTCTATGGTTTTTCATCCATTACCCGTGGAGTAAGTTCTATTGGAAGAGAATTTATTGCCACTTGTGTGAACTCTAATATTTCTCTTTCCTGTAGTTTTCCATATGAATGCAGAAAGTATTCCCTTTGAGATTCAGATAATCCTTAAGTACCCATCCTCCTAATTCATGTTTACTCATCATACTCATGATGTAACACCAACTAAGAGTTTGGTACCCTAATAGATTAGATATATCTCTATCGCCTATAAACTCTAAAGAGAAGAGTCATAACTCTACTCTTAGTCTCACTAATGTCAATAACTAGATCATCTCATCTAGTCAAAGACCATCACTAAAAATAGCATAACTGGTTCTCTCTAAAGTCTAAAGGTGAGACTCAATCTAACCATCATGATTAACTAATCTCCCTCTTGTCTTTGATAGAAGAGTGTGACTTCTATCTAGACAACCAAAATGAGAAAGTGAAACTCTCTCTCTAGAATCTCCTCTAAGGAAAAGAGCTCTGGTAGTGGAATCTATTCCACTTTCCTTTCCCTTTTAAAGAGATTCCTTTGAATTCATTTGCTCTACTCCTCCATAACTGAGAACTCATATATAAGCTCTCCATACTTTTTCCTCCCAAAATAGTGGAGAATCATACTCCCATGTGAAGGAAAATTACATTGAAAAGTCGAGGAAATGAATTCCTTCTGAAATATAGACTAAGAGATGTTTCCTAAACACCTCTTCTTTCTAAAGGAAAACATATTGTGATTCCCACTTTCTCCTTTCCTTAAAAGAGTAACTAATGAATTTATTTAGTCCTCTCTTCCATAACAAATGCATAATCCCTCATTACATATATTGCTATGAAGATGGAGAACAAATCTTCTGTAACTAACGAAGGTGTATGTAGTGAAGAGTGCAGAAAATAAATTTTTAATAAGGGTCAAAGCCCTCCTCTAAAATGGTCAGCAATGATGTGACATGATACCGTAAGCACATGTGTATCCATAGTAAATCTTCCCTAACTATGAAGGATAAATCCAAATCCTAAGGAGATGTCTACTAAGAGCTCTCCTCTGATCTAGTGAGACATGATGCCATGAATGATGAGCCCTTTTCTTCTTGGCCATAGAAGAAGAGTGCTAAAAGGGAAGTTGTTTCCAGTGTCCCATACCAGTGGAACCTTCTTCGAATTCACGGCGTCATACCTACACTAAACCGAATATATATTCCATATATATGTGATGGAATATATAACTAGACTCTAATGAATCCCTTTTCCTAGAATCATGTCAGTGGACTCAAATGCGTCCCATGTCCTCAAACTAGTTAGTTTGGTTCTAGCGGACCACGAAAATCTCCATCATTGGCCGTCACATTCAGAGCCCAATGATGTGAACGTGAGGTATAGTCTCCCACACGTTTTCTCCTGCTTCCTCTGAGGGTGTCCACTGTCAAGGCAAGGACAACATCATCCTTCGAATCGCTTTACATGAGGCAACTTGATGGTACATCTTGATATTTCTAGAAATTTTGATTGCGAATCCACACTCATGCCTACATGTGCAAACATTCGAGCATCCCAAGCTATACAACATACCATTGATCTCAATCAAAATCTAATTACTCAATAATTTTGTATAAAATTCATAATATTTCATTGTATGAGAAAAAAAAGCATCATTTATCGTTGAACAAAAGTAGCATTTTGTTCATTAATGTGAACTCATGAAACTATTATGATGTTTGCTCTAAGGGTAAGGATATAGATCTTCTTTCTACATTTATTGCGACGACCAAACAAAATCTATTGCCAGGAGACATTGTCCGCTATTTTATGGTATGCGTAGATAAACCAAGTCTTTATATATAAAAGTATCAATAAAAATAGTATGGTTCAATATTTTCTTTTCACATATACCAATAATTTTCATAACATGATAGATTAGAACACGAAATCATCAACTTCATAGAGTTTTCATTAAAAGAAGCGTTTATAAATATTGATTGACAAAATCTATTCGGATGGTAAATTAATTTCAACAGGTAAATGCCATACTCTATACGTTTTTAGAATACTTTTTCGGAATACTTTAACTTTATTCTATGTATTTGAAAAAAATAAAAAGAAACTATCTTATAACGTTTGAAGATAAATCATCCTATAAGAAGTTTCTATAAGTGTCTAGAAACTATGAGCACATAATAGGTTTCCTAATCATAATGTTATATATCCTATTTCGTAAAATGTTTATAATTGATAATCAATATCTATAGTCTAAATAATGGGATAAATATTGTGAAATTAGCTTAGTAGAGAATATATAATTTATAAATTTCTCTGTTCACTTAAATTTCCATATTCATGGACAATCAAAACTCTCATAGACTTCTCAAAAGCAAAGTGTTTATTCAAATATTATTAATCATTCTTAATAATAATATTTAATACGTTTCTTTATTTGGTAATATGGTATGATTCCATTTGTTTTCCGTTTATCTTTTTTTCTTCTCTTGAACTTATTTTAAAAGATGTTATTATTATGAGGGCGTTTGTATAGTGATATTAATGTAAAACTATAATGATTAATTATGACTTTTATTTCTACTTATGATTTTGATGTTGATTTAATATACTTAATCTAAGTAAACTAGTTTACGTTTGAATTTTAGGCATGCTTCCATATAACTGAAAACAGTAAATAGAATTTTGATTTCTTTTTCTTCAATACATTTTTCTTTATTCTAAAGAACTGAGATGATTCATGTTTTAAATTTCCAAAATCAAATGAATAATGCAAAAGCTTAGAAAATAAATGATGCCTTTGTTGAAAATGTGAAGTAGGATGTAGTATAGTGCGTGTGCACGAACTTGAAACCAATCTTTAATCCATACTGTCATATTAACGTATAATGTATCATCGCCTAATAAATTAAAATCCATGAAACAAAAACTCATTCAGGAAATTTTATTTTAGATGTCCTCCGAGTTTCAATACAACATGAACAATATGTAAAAAATGTCTTTCAAATAAAAATCATTACTTTTCATCATTTCCTAATTATGACATGGCAAAGAAGTTATAAATCTAATACAATTTTGTAAGACAACTAGAACATTATAGCTTAGTGATGCTTTATGATTAAAATATCCATAGTAAGAAATAATAAATATTCCACAAGTTGTATTCTTATGTATATACATGGAGAAATTGTGAAACTTGAAAGGATTGAAAGCTAGCTATTTCTTGAACAATCTACATGTAGTCGAATTTCACGAAGAAAAAAGAAACCTTATACTATACTTCTCTCACATGAATTATTTAACTATTATATGAACAGTTTTGATGATTTTCTTTGTTCGAATAAAGAGATTTTGTATTACTCTATAGGGATTGTAAATTTCTTCCCAATAATTTCTACAAACATAAGAAATTAAGCCTTCTATGTTACATGTATTAATTATATTTTATGAAAAATAGTTTTTCTATACACTATAATGTATTATATGATAAGTGAAGTTTGAGATGTTTGTTACATAATATAACTCTACGGCTCATGTTTTATTATATAATCTATCGATTTCTTCCAAGTCACTCATTTTTTAGGTTTCTTCTATAAGCCTACGAAAGGAACACTATTTAAACATAACAACAGTGTATAAAGAATAAACGACAAAGTCCAATTTTATTACTAAAGTAAAAAATGCAAATTTGAATACAAATACAGAACTATTGTGCTCGAGATTTATCTCGATATATTTTTGTTTTTATATCTCCTCTCTACACAATAAAATAATTCATATTCATATCATTTTAGTCCATACGTTCTAAAATTTTGAAATTGGTCGAAAGAGAACAAGTGAGAATGACTTGTCTACGATCTTAAGAAAGCTTAAGATAGAAAAATAAAGTTCTACATTGATCTATAATTAAAATATATTTCTAGAGTCTTCTTAATGTGGCCTAGGTGTAAAAAGAAAGTTAATGATTAGTTTTTTTTTTTAATCCTTTCAAATAAGGAAGCTTTAAGGAATTTTCAGGACAAGGGAAAGATACAAGCAGGTCTAGCTTAAGTAGAAAGTATTGATAGTTGTTTCTAAAATTACATAGTAAGATCTTAATTTATTATTAGTTCTTCAAGATATTAATATACAAAATGTGTGCACTATACACGGCTTATGTATCTATAATGTTTTTGTATGAAATCATATGACAGGGATCGAATACGAACAATGATAAAGTGGATAAAAATGATATGTTATGGTATTATATAACGTTTTTAAAAGGTAATAGAAAATATGAGATTGCATAGTAAATATTATAATTAAAAATTTCAATATTATAATTAAAAATTTCAACATAAATATACACGTTTCATAAATATTACTTGAACAGGTATCGAAAACAATAAACTTGTCATACGTCTGATATATCGTCTATGGATATACCTTTACAAGTCAGTTCATCTTATTTGGTTGCGAGTCTATAATTCGAGTGTTTCAAAAACAATACGCTTCGTTTCGAAGTGAAAGCTTCTTTGAAATGAGCCTATACACAATGAAATACGAAATTGAAAGTTATTGCTAACCGTAACAGTAACTGTAGTTTTGTAGTTAGAAACGGATCTATCCTCAATTTTTTACGTGAAGTATCTCTTATGATATTCGCTTTTCTTTGTAGTAACTATTCAATTCTGAATTTTTATTCTTGAGTTTTCTTTATGAACACTGAAGAAAAAAACAAACAAGAAACTAAAGTCTATATTTTAAATGCTGAAAAATCTATATCGCTTTTATATTTCGACAATATTATCATTGATCTCCATTTTTGTCAAGGGTCTGTTAAGGTCTTTCATTGTAAATTTTTGTAAATCGACAATATCTAGAGATCAAATTAAGCGACAAAATTTTATTGAAATCTGAATAGCTATTATTGTAGTATCCAATTCGTGAACGTTAACTTTTGAGAAACGTTTATACTCTAATCGGGCCCTATATCATCAGAAATTTTATTCTTCGGTCTATTCACGAATGGTCGCTGTTTGGATGAGTACAGGAATGAGATTCATGTTCCATCAAGCACTTTATTATTTATATAATGAATGCGAATCCATCACTGATTTGATAAGTAAGAAGATTATTTTTTATCTTTGAATCTGCATGAAAACGAATGGGAGCCTTAAAAAAGAATTATGTTCTAGATCATAATGACGTTTCTTCTAGATCATGAGTTCTTTAATGCGTTCATCGTCAAATGGGAACCTTAAAAAAGAATTCAAAGTAGTAAAGAAATGAAGAAATTTTGATTATGGAAAATCTGAAGAATTACTTTAGCATATGTCTGAAATACAACTCTTCTCCTATTACTAGAATTTCTTGACGTACGTATATACAAATCTCCCCGGATAGGATTCATCATATAGTTGTTTACGATTGTATTAGATGCGAATTATGCGTCGGATAGTACTCAAATGATGAGAATTACTATTTGAGACCACTGATACGAGATATCCGATATGAAGCCAGCCTATTTCTCAATTACATTCTAAAGCTTGGAAAGCTTTGTTTGTCGTATTAGAGGAGGGAATCTCGTTGATGAAAACCAGTAGACGATCTTTGATATGCTCGAGGTGGGCAGAAAAAGTTTCGTTCTGCTTATATCCACTAAACTTTTACTCATCACTTCGACGACACGAGAAAATACATCTTCTTCTCAAACGCTTCTTATGGGATGCAGAACCTCGACACCACTTGGATGTGAACGTGAGGTTATTGTCCCACACATCTTATTTGTTGCTACCTCCGAGGGTGTCAAGGCAAGCACAACGTCATCCTTCCAAGCGCTTTACAAATTATGTTTGCAAATACAAACTCATGCCTACGTGCGCGGATGTTCGAATCCCAAGCTATACGAGATACCATTGATCTCATACAAAATATAGTTTTTCAATAATTCTCTACAAAATTCAAAATATCTCCTTGTATAACAAAATATTGACTTTCTCAGGCAAGCAAACCTACATGAGCAAAATCTTTCATGGTTTCATACTGCGAATATTTTCCATGGTGAAGAGGCTTTAGCTTGTGCATGTATGAGATTGTATACCGCCACACATTTCTTTACGGCCCTCTCTGATTGTTGACGTGAGTATGCTGACTATGGCGAGTACATATATATAAGGTTGTTTCAAGAGCATTGGACCCGTACACATTGAGCGTAAATCTTCATACATGTGTTTTATCTACAGAATCTTCGTAACCGAAGGATCCTTGAAGTTGTTATTTTGAGGTTTTCAAATAGGCCCCAATGGCACAAGAATTCGTTTCACTTGAAAAAATTTTCGTTTACGTAAAATCAAACCATTATTAGATATTATGAACGTAACATGTGTTCCCTCTACGCATTTTCTGTATCCGGAGAGCCTGGAAAATGTTATATTGCGGTTTCTTAGTAGCTTCCAATGTCACAAGATATTCGTTTCACTTGTAAACTTTTTCTTTTACGTAAAATTAGATCACAACCAGATATTAAGTAAGTGCAATATATTCCATGTTCAATGACCTGTAGGCAACCTATTTGTGCTACTTACCTTGAGACAATAGATGTTCTAGTTCATGGAATATAGATTTTATTCATTCATCTATAGTTTCTATAGTTTGTATTTAGACATATCTTTTATAAGTTTTCTATGTTTTATATTCTAGTTGAGTTCTTAACTTTTTGTCGTCAATATATGCCCTTAAAACTATCTCCCTCATGATTGGAAAGTTGATGCATTGGATTTATCAACTTTGCAATGCATCTTGCACCTTGAATGTCATCATATGTATACTCATAGATATCTGAATTTACTCAATTCAATGTTTCTATAACGTTCTATGGAATGAACTCCCAATGTTTTGGACACTCAAAGTAGAGTTACAAACGTATTAATGCAAGTTATCCCAATCAAAATACTTGCTCGTACTCTGATAACAAATGCCTCAGTGAGAGGCTACTCATTTCATTAAATAGGCATATACAGAGAGACCATTATTTAATAAAGGCACGATTTCTCTCAAAATGTGCAAAATTAAGGCCAAAGCTTTCACAAAGCTTTACAAGGCTACACAAAGTTTCTAACAATCCAAATATTACTATAAATAGATAACATACAAAGAGGAAAATCTACTCTACGCTAACAGCTATGTAGATACTTGATTATCAAAAAAATTGTCAGCTATGGCTACCTAAAGTGAAAAGAAAACACTCAAGAATGTATGGCACTTGCTCAATAAGGAGACTCCTAGGTTATTCAAATTGTTAAACCGTTAAAACATGCATGATCAGCTGAATGTGAAGTACTTGTTGTCTATATAAAACTTGAATAATATTCCCTCACATGTAGGATGCTCTTTCCCTAAAAATTAGGATTCATCACACGTAAGTGTGATGGGCGATTCAAAATTGACATAATAGTTCTATTGGTTGGATCCTTGCTTTAGGATGATCAGATTTTTCACACAAGTTCATATGCTTTAACAATCTCCTTACACCTTCAACCTTCAAGTCTTCATCCAAGTTCCATCAATCGAGTGCCCCTTTTGAGCTTTATTATCGTGGTTGAGTGCAATGCTTTGGAAAACATATACGCATAATCATCCTTGGTACTTAGTGAGGAGCATTTCTCTTGTATAATGATAATGTGAAAGAACTTAGAGAAGCTTGTTGAAGGTCAAAGAAAGGGGTTCAAATTGATGAAGATTGGTCCAACCAACTAGCATAAAAGCACGCACTCTTGGGGTGTCAAATAGATATTATAGGCTTGTTGTTAGTGCAATAAAATCCGCTATTTACTTTGAAACATCAATCAAAAAATTTTATACAAAACTAATAAGTTTGCACTTTGACTAGCTTAAAAAACTTGATGTCTTTGGATGAAACACTTAGCTTCAAATGTTGAGAGCAGCCAACATGATTACAACTAGAAACATTCCTTTTGAAGCACTATTATGCATAGGGTTGAGCATCTACAATGCATAAGAGAAGAATTTAATATCAACCAATGAACTTGAAATAAGCCAAGCACTGTTTGGTGGTACCCCCAACTTTTTAAGGTTGTTCACACGTAGATCCCGAGACTTTAAATTGGAGCTTTCTCAAAAACTACTCCACCAAATTCTTTCAAAATTCTTAGTCATAAATTAGACAATGATATACCTACCAGTTTACTGAAGTTAAAGGAGTTGATGCAAAAGATGAAGATAGAATAGATTAGATGATTAAAAAGTTTTTGTATTCATCATACATAATGTACAAAGTATTGTGAGCCTTTATATAGACTCTCTTCACGTTTTCCATGACTTTTCTTGGATGGATTTTAATTCAACTCCATGAGGTTTGGTTTTCTATGATGAATCAAATCAAACTCCTACAATATAGGAAAAGTGAAAACCAAGTCTAACCAAATCATTTGATGGAAAATTGTTCATTGATTAATCATCAAGCTCAACCACCTCAATATGTTCATGCCTCTATACTATGCTTTAGTTGAAGATAAAGCAACTATAGGTTGCTTCTTGGAACTCCATGGCACTAGCTTTGAACCTGCAAAT
This sequence comes from Ceratopteris richardii, assembly GCA_020310875.1. NCBI lineage: Eukaryota > Viridiplantae > Streptophyta > Polypodiopsida > Polypodiales > Pteridaceae > Ceratopteris > Ceratopteris richardii. The sequence continues at coordinate 27,209 of MU263199.1, forward strand.
GCTAAGTAAGTAGAGGTACTTCTAACATTTTTAGCTGCCAACCAATTCAGATGTGAATATATCTTGAGATCCAAATCTGACTAGTAAGGATAGAATATACCTTCACTGATTTTACCTTTGAGATATTTAAGTACTCTCCTAGATGCATCCATATGTGCTCTTCTTCGAGAGTGCATGAATTTCTAGTTCTCCTACACGATATAATATTTGTCTTTGTATGAGTAGCATATATCAAGATACCAAACAAGCTTTGATATTCTTTTATGACTTCAATTTTCTCACCTTCATAAACACTAATTTTATGATTCATTTCCAAAGTTGTACCAGCACGTTTAGCATTTTCTGTCTTGAACGTAAGGAGTAGATTCTGAATTTAGCTTCTTAGAGTCAAATACATTCCTTTATCTCTATATATGACGTCCATACCTACTAACAATGTGAGATCACCTAAAACAATGGTTTGAAACTCCTCTTGCATATGCTTTTTGATCTTTTTTTATACCATTCAAGTCATATCTATTCATAGTTATGTCATCTAGATATACACACAATCAGATAACTTCATTGTGATCCTTCTTGATGAATAAATAAGGGTCTCACATGACCTAAAGACCTCGATCTTGTAAATAGGTTACTAATCTGAAATTCCAAGCTCGAGGAGCTTATTTCATTATCTACATTGCCTTTTTAGTCTCCATACATAAGATCATATAAGAATCCAATAATTAAAAACTCATAGGAGAAGTATTATCCACTTGTAAGTGACCTCAAAGATTTTATGTACCTATCACTTTCCTTCTCTAGAAGAGCTTTGAACTTATTGTGGTAAAGACATCTGATTTATGCTTCATGCAATAAAGCCTAGTCATCCTTGTACAATAATCAATGAAGGAAATAGAATATCTATTACATCCTTTTGAGATCCTGTGTGTCACTCCCATATCAACTCTATGAAACAAATTAAGTGGATGATAACTCACTCTTCTTAAACGGTAACTTTGTTAGCTTACCCAATTGGCAAGCTTCACACAAACTCTTGATATTTTGATGTGAAGACTCCATATCCATGTACTAACCTCTTTTTCTTCATATCTTTCAACCTTTGAGTATTGATATCTCAATGCCTCTTAGGCCAAATATACAATTCTACTACCTTCCTTCTTCTTCCATATGTAAAGTAGGTTTTGTGGTTGAACTTTGGCTTCACATCCAATATGAATAGAATTATCTCCATCCTTCGTTTGCCAACCAATTTGTATCCCGCTTAGGGTTTTCTAGAAAGTATTATTTTTTCATTGAATTTAACATGCAATCCTCTTTCAACCATTTGAGCCGTAGAAACAAGATCCTTTGTAGTTGTTGGAAAATAAATATACTATTTGAAAGACCTAGCTTTATGAGAACCATCGCACATCACATCACCTATATGTGTTAGAGCATGGGGATAATATAACATGTCTCCACGTAGCCTTTTTTTATGGTTTCTCCATATTTAAGAAGGCCTACTTCTTGGAGCTCATGTGGTGCTACATCCATTATTAATATATCATATGCTTGATCCATGTGACTTGTAATCACTTTTCTCCATCATGAAGAACATGCTTTCGATCTCCTTTGAACTAGAAGAATAGTTACCTTGCACTCTCCATGATGAGTTGCGTTTGTCTCTTTCATAACAATCCCTTTCATAGTGGCCATACTTGCTACATATAGCATCCATCTCAACTATTGTTGTCTGAAGATTGACTGTAATTTTCTTCTCTTCCTATATGTCTGACTCTTCCTCTTGATTAAGCAAATTTGCTCCCTTGTTCTTCATCTGATTCTCCATTTGAATCTCATCCATGCATTCTTCTACATCTTTCTTGATTTTGGACTTTCTATATTCCTTTAGTTGCAAAAACTGATTGAGATTCATTATCCTTTGCCATTGAGCCTCCAATATTCATCTCTTCAATGCACATTAAGAACACTAATTAATCAAAGTTCGGACGATTATCTCTAAAATATGAAAATGTGGTGAAGGCCTTAGACTTTGCATCATCCCTAATTTCATTCAGTGTTATTACAACCAGATCATCATCATCTATGTGACAACCTATGGATCCCAATGCATCAATCACCTCCTTCATCTTGAGAATGTAATCATTGATGTTGCTATGCAGTGTCTTCCTCAAAGTATTATGTTCTTTTTTCAATTGGATCTTCCTATCTTTTGTTGAACTATATTATAACCTCTCTAGGTCTTCACACACTCTCATTGAAGTTTCTAGATCCTGAATATGCCTTATGAGTGAATTACTAATAATGGTGAGAAAGGATGTTACAGTAGATAACAGCTATGTATCGCTCATTCCATTCTCTAAAGATCCTCAACTCATCAAGACTTGGAATATCCCTAAATATAGGCTTGGTATGTGCTCCACTAATAAGACCCCATAAATATCTTGCCCATGAGGGAGCTAGAATTCCCAAACATTGAGGGCTAATAGTTGTTCTTATCGAAAGTTTCAATCTGGGATATACATTCTAACCTGCTATGCTATATTTTATGCATCTAAGGCTCTTGATGCAAGAAGAGTGATGTGGATTGAGAATTTTAGTTCTATAATCCATTGGTATCTAAGTAGAAATCATACATTCCTTACTTTCTAGCTAAGAGACTTCCCTTTGTTTGTATGTATCTATTTGAACTCGAGTCAGCAACTCCTTTTCCTCAAAAGACTTCAATAGCTTTCTTTGCTTTATTTTTATTGTTTTTGTGTGAGGTTGTATGCATACCACTGATGGGAGTGCTCAACTTCCTTACGTAGAGTGAATCTTGAATGTCCTCATAAGTATACCCATAGATATCTCTATTCACTCAATTCAAAAGTTCTTTATGGTTCTATGGGATGAATCCGAGAGCTTTTGGCCGCACAAACTAAAATATAACCTTCCGTATGCAAGGTATCAAGATCAAATAATTTCTTCCACTATGAGAATCTGTACGTTTTAATCTACCAATGGCCTCCTGCAAGTTCGGGAACATTTTTCAGCTATTGCTGTATTCGAACATACGTTGTTATAAGTGGCTAGCGCAAAGCTTACACAAATACATGGCGGCAATTTCATTGGAATGGTATTACAGTCAGAGACACTTGCGTATGCAGAGAGAGCCTTATAGAGCAAGTCACGAACACGTACACACAATGAGAAAAAGATGCACACATTTAGACGAAAGCAAGATCGAGCTTACGCAATTGATATCGGTCAATGGCATATTTCATATCTTGGGATGTTCGAACGTTCGCATATATGTGTGTGTAATTGTGTATATGGAATCATCATATCTAGGACCATCCAAAAGTGCAAAGCTCCCCCTTTAAAGCGCTTCCGAATATAATGTGGTACTTGGCTCGAAACTGTCAGGAGCGAGACTACATGAGTACCATCGATAGACGCCCATATGAGTATGGACTACATGGATGGAAATGGGAAATGATGCAGGGACCATCAGCTTAAGTTCACATCGAAGAGGCAGCCAAAGCCCAGCTGGAATGCGTTGGGACTCTCGTTCAGAATGTGACAGCTAGTGATAGAGATTATCCGAAGGGTAGAAATTGGCAGGTGTTGTTAGAAATGAGCCCAAATAATCCATGGCACTCTACGTTGTAAGTTCTAATTGTGAAAAGAAACAATTATGAGAGCCCGCACATTCGAGAGACCTTAACTTTTAAGTTACATGAGGGCTTTGTGTGATTGTAGATGTTCATCTTTGTGAGCTTAGCCATGACGTTACGGCATAAACTTCCACGTTATTGGGTTCTATTCAAGATTGAAAATAAACGAGTTCCAACAATAATTTGATTGGAGGAATGCAGAGAGCAGCTTGCCTTCCCGAAGATACTATACTATACTTTTATTAACCCTTAGGAAAGGCATTCATGAAATGAGTAGGGGTGCACAATGTGGTACAATCAAAGAAAAGTAAGCACGTGAATAAAGTGTGTTTTAATTCATAATGAGACTGCTGCTAGTTCGGAAACATTTTCCAGATATTCTTGTATTCGAACGTGCATTCTTTTAAGAAGACCGCTCAAGGCGTACACGAATACATGAATACATTTTATTGGAATAATCGGACAGCTTGTAATCGCTGCATATCCAGAAAGATCCTTATACAGCAGGTCGCGCACACGTACGCAGAATGAAAAGGATACACACATTTAGATGAAAGCAAGATCGTGCTCATTCAATTGATTTTGGTCAATGGCATCTTCCATATCTTGGGATGTTCGCACGTTCGTACATGCGTCTCTGTACACCGATTGATAATGTCGTCTCAAGAACTACCATCCAGATCCTTCATGTACAGAAAATGCTTCCGCTCAAAACGTGGTCCTTGATTCGAAACTGTGAGGAGCCAGACTATTTAAGTACCATCAGTATAGACGATGTCGGGACCATCAGCTTAAATTCAGGTCGAAGAGGGAGACAAAGCCCATCTGGAATGCGTTGAGAGTCTCGTTCACGTCATCGCGCTAGAGATTTTCGTAGGCTCCATTCCAGACAATCCTCTCTCTCTCTCTCTCGGAGAACTAGAAGGAAGACACGCTACTCTGAACGAATAACAAAGAAGAAAACTGCTTTTTTCTTCTTTTTTTTAACTTTATACAAAGAAGTACGATGGAATATGGACACACGATTGACCTCATTGCCACTATCAGTGTCATTCGTTTGAGATGGAGATGCCAAATCTAACTTGTTGGGGCTGCATTACAAGAGAAGCTTCGAAAAAGAAGAATATGCCCCTTCCAGATGTTCCCTTTCCTATCATCGAAATGATGAGTACAAGAGTAAACGCACAAAGGCACAACCAAAAAATCTTTTGCCAAGCTCAAGCATATCGCATGGACAGTGAAGGCCTGAAGGCTTGAGACTGCTTTTCATTTAGATACCTGATTCTAAAAGGACATTCACATCTTTCCAAACTATATTAAAAAAAGGTGAAACATACCAAGCCGTGATTGATATCAAATATCTTTCATCAGTTGTCGCTCCAATATGAAAAACAAACTTTCTGATGTTTCTTTCGTCAGCGAAATTTTTGTTTTCGCCCGAATAGTATTCGACGCTTGCTTTCCATGTATCACTATTGTATTTGAACACAATATGACCAACCCCGAGGAATCATAAAGATTTCTTATAAAACCACAAGAAAACATAGGTAATCAAAATGTCCTCTTACATCCACGAGTTTTCTTACTTTCCAAGAGTATATTGGCTTATTATGTTTCATATGATTCTAGCTCTGTCAAAATTTGTAATCTTTTTTTTTCATATTTATATTTTATATGCTCTCAGATATTCTAATTCGGATTCATTTTATATGAATAAACAACAAGGTATTTTAATTAATCTCATTTATATATAAAACTATAAATAAAGCAGATAATCTTATGCAAATTTGGACTTATACATTATCCAAATAATCTACATTAATAAACGTACAGGTCGAGAAGCGAAATGTTTTAGATTCTCAATCTCTCTCTCTCCCTCTCTCTCTCTCTAGCTTCTCGTTTATCTATTGACATGATAGCCAGAGATGGAGAATTTGAGCGGTGGTCATGGAGAGAGAATCAACATCATATTCATAGAGCATGAACACGTAAATGAAAAGCATGAATAATAAAATGAATGAACAAGGAAAGGGCAAGAAATGGTACCTAGAGAAAATCCATGGGGAAAAGCAAATGAGCATTTTGCATCTATTTGTAGCTTTTCCCTAGGTCCTCTCTCTAGAACTCTAGAATCTTCTAGCCTTCTTCTTTGTATTTTTAGAGAATCTTTCTTTCGATCCATTCTGTTTTTAAAATCTTCTTCTTTTCTATTCTTTTCTAGATCTTGAAATCTAATCTTTTGTTGCTATTTTGATTTTTGTCTTTCTTTTTAGTTTTCTCTTTTTATTTTCCTAATTTTTTCTTTTTCTGTTTTTGTTTCTTTTTGTTTTCCTTTTTACTTTTGACTAAAGTTTTTTTTTGGTTTCATACTAATATACAAAAGTTTTAATTGAAATTAAGGGTTAGAATTAGGATAAATCATAATTCTAAGGTTTCAAACTAAGTCTTTTATCAAGGATAGCCTAGGGTTTCTTTCTATTAGGGCAATGCACCTCAAATCAATGGTTTTGTTTACATTATAGGCTAAAATCCTAGGGTTCCTAAGGGTTTAGGTTAAGCTTTCATGAGTCAAAAGTGTAGTTTTTGAGTGTTAATGTTCAGTTTCAAGGGGTAAAACGCAGTTTTGAGGGTTAGCTTAGAGTTGTCTAAACCTAGGTTTTCTGGTTCCATAGTCTTCCAACTTTTAAAATATATACAAAAGGTCAAAAAATCATGGGTTCCTAAAGGTTGAAGTTAGGTTTTCTAAAGAATAAAGGTTAATTTTTTAGGGGTTTGGAACATATATTTCAAAGGAGTTAATGATCGTTAAACAAATAAATGTACAATTCTAATGTACAAATGAAATGATTTCATCACTCAATCAATCCAATAAATCAATCATTTAAACAATATATCATTGTTCTCATCATTCTTCAATCAAAACATCATAGCATGGCTAGAAAACTAAATGAATAATTTTGCAAAAAAAATCTTGATGCACATGCTACAACATATGAGGAGCATACCGACATTGTCCATATCGATGGTCAAGCCTCGGTGTCGGTATGACCATTGAAAATGCTTGAAAAACCATAGAGGCAATACCCACGATCCTTTATCCTCTTAGAAAGATGTATTATTTTGCATAAAATGCATACTCATATTTATATTGTGCACTAAATTTGCATAAGAAAGAGGATAAGAACCCAAAGTGGGGAGCTTAACGAAATTTAAGTCAATTAAACTATTGAATTCTAGATCCAAACCAAAGTGCTCTATAAAATATCATCTTTTGAATGTTTTGATTATTTAAACAAACAATTGAAGATATGTTCAATAAATTCCTAGGAAGATGAGGGATATAATTCCAAAAAGGAAGTATCTTCAAATATTAAAAGATCTTGGAAATAAAACCAACAAATACCTGAACCATACAATTGAATGAAAATCATTTGAGTCTCCAGCAAAAACAAAAGGAAAAATGGTTAGGGAAAGCGTTAACGTGTCTTGATAAGTATATTTGCATCAAGTCACTGAAGGAAATAAGAAATTTGTTAAGTAAGAATGATTGGTTTCTTCTCAAAAAACGTTGGCGACCTTATGAGTGTGTGTGTGTGTGTATATATATATATATATATATATATATATATATATATATATATATATATATATATATATATATATATATATATATGTATGTGTGTGTGTATGCATGTATCTATAAATATATGCATGTATGTTTGTATATGTGTTTATATGCATAGATGTGTCTTCAAAATAGTATGCGATTCATTCAAGTACTAATACTTTCTTCATCATATATCTTTTCTACATCTGTACGAATTATTATGGCTTTGAGTTTATCATTGAAATGTTTAATACTTTGTATCTTCATATAATTTCGTATTGTGACTCCAAAATAGTATGAGTATGTTTGTTTTTCAACCAAGAGTTCAATAATTTTAAAATATCCACTATTCTTGATGAATCACTTATCTAGTGAACAATGACTTGCACAACAAGAAAATCAATTTGAAATTATCATTACAACAGAAACAAATAAAAAACAAAACTAATTACAAAAATATGATGCTAGGTCTAAGACCGAGTGAATCAGCTTCAAAGGATGATATTGCATGTTCCCTTTATCTTTAATCGAGGGTAGTTCATTTCCACTATTGGAGATTGGATTTTTGACTTTATAAGGCTCTCCTTTTCTTCGAGTGCTTGGCAGATTATCTTATTGCATTCCTCTAAAGATTTGATATTAAATTCTAGTATTTATATCCATAAATGCTTTTGATGACATAGTTGCACGGAATAATTTGGAATAGAACAAATCAACATTAAGGCTAGTAGACTATATAGTACCCCTCTTTGTTGTAGAAGATGCTAAAATGGTAGGCAAACCATTGGTCACCTATTCTTTTGAGTACTTAGGAGCACTTTGATTTGGTAGAGGACCAATAAGTTCATTTTGATGTATCACCCGAAGATTTGGAAGTAGGCTTTCCTTCTTGAGGTGATCTAATTTGTGGCATCATTGAGTGCAATTTAGAGTGAGGTGTTCTAGAGAATTTGGAAAGAAAAATGTACTATCAACTTTGATAAACCTCCTACAAGATAATGTATATAAAATCCATAATTAAACTACTAGAAAAAAAATGCTAAAAGCTTCCCCCCATTAAGCACCATAGAGTTTTTGTGATTGAGAAGAAAAAGTGAAAAGCAAGTGGATTCCTCATGAAGGGGATGGAAAAGTTCATTCCTATTCTTTTACTCCTTTCTGGTTTTCCTGTTATTCGTTCTTTATATTAAAGCACTGTAGGGAAAAAAACATGTAGAAATCTCATAAATGTTATTCACATGAAATGCATTGTGCTTCATCAATATTGTTACTATAAGGCAATACGAATTTTAATTTCCTAGTTTTCTTCCTAAATAATACGTTATATTTTATCAATGATTTATGATTAAAATATTGATAGGAGAAAATAAACATTCCTTAATTCTTATTTTTAATAATATACATCAAATACATCGAAAACTTGAACGGGCTGAAACAAATATTTTCCCTTGATCAATACATGTGATGTGAAATTCTCTAAACCAGAACTAAATTTGAAACTGTATGTTTTTCACAAGACTTATTTAGGAATTTGATGAACAGTTTCAATGATTTCATTTGTTGCGAAAAGGAGAAGTTGTATCAATCTACGAAGAGATATTTGAACATTTCCTAACTGTGATATATGAGACTTATTTTTCTATGAACTATAATGTATCATGTTGCAGCTATGATTAAGTAGTGTCTTTTAAATATTTATATCTGTATGATTCGTTTTGGACCACCCAAATTAGCAATCTCTTCAAAGCTACACAACTATTATGTTGGTTCCATAAGCACGTGAACTTAAAACTAATTAAATATTAATACAGTACACAAAGAACAGTTTTTAATGAGATCCAAAATATGCATACATTCATACATGACTACACTTGTTGTCTAAAGTAATCTAGAATAAAAGTTATCGTTAGATGTTCTCAATATATAAATCTATAAAACATATGCATATCATATGGTCCACATGTTGCAAGTATTGAAATTGGTACAATGAAAAGTAGTGATAATCCCTTATGCTTCACATTAAAAAACCATCATTTATTGTTCTTAAGAAGCATAAATCTTGGAAAATAATATTGTTATAAAGATCTATAAATAATATATAATGGGTAAATAATTTATATTATCAACTAGATATAAGGATAAAGTGAACCATTGATTAAATTGGAGATAAAATTCCTAACAAAGTATTAATCTTCAACGCTTTTCATGATGTGGAGGTATGGGAATGTATATTGCAAACGTAGTAATTATTTAAGAATTATCTATCTTTATTTATTCTGAATAAAATTGAATGGAAAATAAATAAAAATGAGTCTAAATGCATACCCTCCCGTCTTATCTAATGTTCTTACAAGGAAACAAACCCAAAATTGAATATGAATAATGGTCAAATGGATAAGAATGATAAGTGATGGTCTTTTATGATGTTTATACAAGAAACAATTAAATTCACGATTGCATAGTAGATAATATGATTTAAAAGCTAGTATAAGGTTAGACATCTCATGAATATGACTTCAATAGGTATCATAAATAATAAAATTTTCATATTTCTAATATATTGTATATCTCTAATTTTTTACCATACTTTTTTCAATATATTTTATTTCATAGAAAAGCTATAATAAGCGTTTTTCATCAATTATGCACCATTGTTTTTCCATATAACAATTTCTTTGGAATCAAACTACACAATCAATGAAACAGAAACTTGAAACTAAATCCTAACCTTGATAATAATCTCATATTAATACTGAGAAATAAATCTACCCTTCAATTTGATCAATGAATATCTCTTATGGAAATCACCTTTCATTTTAGGAACTATTGTTATGCATGAAGTTTCTTTATGCGTGCTCAAGAAACATGATGTATCTCAAAAAATTAAAACATCACAAAATATCAACACGACAATGACATGGTCATATATTTTGGAAGGTGCTAAAAAAATGCATTTATTTTCACTTTTTTAAATATATTCTAGTGAAAATTCATTTGCCAATTCATATTTGAGAGTAATAGAAAATAACGCATGATTCAATGTTAAAATCATTGGGACGTATAGAATAAATTTATTCTTGAAATCTACGAATATTCAATGATATTTCATGAAATCATAAAATAAAGATAAAATCTTTCATGTATATTTTAAGGACCCTATTGCGATAAGGGCTCTATTAAAGATAAAAGACTTACAAAAGTGATTTTTTGCTTTGGTTTTCACTCTATTAATGTCAAATGAAAATTCGTATATTGGAGGTCACTTCAGTTTGGAGATGTGTCGTATCCTTACATGTGGGATACATAACAAAGTTACGCCGTATATTGAGTGATACCTATACTTCTCTTGGATCAAAATGGATCAAATAACTCATTGTCTTCACCAATTAATAAAAAAATATTAAATTTATAAAATGCTTCAAACGAGTACTACAGCAAAAGAGTCGTGCTGTATTTAAATGCTTTAGATTCGAACTACTTTTACATTTTTATCGTAACACAATTAATCGTCGTTCTTCCAAGATCATTTCTTAGTATCTCAGTGTATAATTTAGTAGCTAGACGAAGTTTAGGACATCAATTGAAGTGAAAAAGTTTTGATTCATATATGAATAGATTTTGTACTCTAATCGGAACATATATCATCATGAATTTATTTTTCTTTTATTTATTTTCGAATGTAAGATGTTCGGATATAATTTTTCAAAAGATCCAAATTTCTGAAGACTTTTGTTGAATACAGAAATGAGACTCATGATCCATCAAGCCGTTTCAAAAACTCAAAAAGGAAACAAAGTGAAAGAAAGCGAAAGGATTCACAAGAATTCTTCATCTTGTAGTCGATTACGATTTTAGTACATAACAATTATGCGTCGGACAGTATTCAAGTGACGAGTATTCCTATTTGAGATACAGTTGACACCAGATATGAGTCCAGACTATTTCTCACTTACTGCTGATCGTTTTCACATATTGCAAAGCTTGGAAAGCTGTGATTGTCGTATTAGAGGGACGAATCTCGTCGATGAAACCCAGTGAGCGACCTTCGATATGGTCGAGGTGCGCAAAAGAAGCTTTTGTTGTGCCTTTCTCCGTTTACCTTTTCGACATGATTTAGTCAACAGGACATTTTCTTATTATTAGGCGCTTCTAATGGAGTGCAGAACGTCCACACGATATTCTAATAGAGGATATTCTAAGTATCAAAATAGATCTCGACTTTTGTCATTCCTTGAAAAAGAAGTGGTCGTTGGATTAGTCCTCCATAAGATGATCTCAAATTCAAGAGCCAATGGCACCCCCTCATTTAGACCAGAAAATTATTTCTTATGTGACAATTTCTTCACCAAAGGATTTAGAGGAATGTGAAGGAGATGGTTTAGTGACACAGAAGATTAAGATTGCCTTTTGTTTTCTTCTTCCAACAGCATTGTAATTTGGTAGTTCCTCAATAGATTATGATTCCAAATCCACACTCATGCCTACATGTGCAGACATTCGAACATCCCAAGCTATACAAGATACCATTGATCTCAATAATTTTGTATGAAATTCATAATATCTCCTTGTATGAGAAAAAAGCATCATTTAAAAGTGAACGAAAGTAGCATTTATTTCATTAATGTGAACTCATGAGACTATTATGATGTTTTCTCTAAGGGTAAGGATACAGATTTTCTTTCTACATTTTTATTGTAACGATCAAACAAAATCTATTGTCAGGAGACATTGTCCGCTATTTTATGGTATGCGTAGATAAACCAAGTTTTTCTATATAACAGTATCAATAAAAATAGTATGGTTCAATATTTGCTTTTCACATACACCATGAGTTTTCCTAGCATGATAGAGTAGAACACGAAATCATCAACTTCATAGAGTTTTCATTAAAATAAGCGTTTATAAATATTGATTGACAAAATCTATTCGTATGGTAAATGAATTTCAACAGTGTAAATGACATAATCTAAACGATTACTTTTTCGGAATATTTTAACTTTATTCTATGCATTTGAAAAGAATAAGAAGAAACTATCTTATAACGTTTTAAAATAAATCATCTTATAAGAAGTTTCTATAAATGTCTAAAAACTATGAACACATAATACGTTCCCGAATCATAATGTTATATATCCTATATCGTAAAAAATTTCTAATGAATAATGAATATTTATAGTCTAAATGATGGCATGAATATTGTAATATTAGCTTAGCAGAGAATAAATAATTTATAAATTTCTTTGTTCACTTAATTTTTCATATTCATGGAGAAAAAAAAACTCTCATAGATATCTCAAAAGCAAAGTGTTTATTCAAATATTATTAATCATTTCTTGATAATTATATTTAATACATTTCTTTATTTGGTAATATGCTATGATTCCATTTTTTTGCCATTTCTATTTTTTTCTTCTCTTGAAATTATTTTAACAGATCTTATTATTATGAGGGTGTTTTACAGTGATTATTTTAATGTAAAACTATGATGATTAACTATGAATTTTATTTCTACTTATGATTTTGACGTTGATTTAACATACTTAATCTAAGTAAACTAGTTTACGTTTGAATTTCAAGCATGCCTTCATTTAATTGAAAAAATAGAATTTTGATTTCTTTTTCTTCGATAAATCTTTCTTTATTCTAAAGAACTCACACGAGTCATCTTTTAAATTTCCATAATCAAATGTGTAATGCAAAAGCTTAGAAAATATCACTACAACATATCGACTGTATACCGAGCCTTTTACTAAGGAAATTGAACGGGTGCATTTTTGCCCCGATGTCGGTGTAACTATTAGTATACGCGTCACTATTAAAGTGCCAGTGTAGGCGTCGGTATAAACGTCGCTATAAGCATAAAAAATATCGATGCTCATACCAATGGCATACTAGTGCCTATATCAACGCCTGCTAGGTGTACCGTCATGCATATCGATGCCGGCTATGTGTAGCATTGCTTATACCGAAGACCCTACTAGGAGTAACGTCGTATACCGAGGCTTTTACCAAGGAAATCGAATGGGCACATTTTTGCCCCGACATCAGTGTAACTGTTGGTATATGCATCGGTATTAAAGTGCCAGTATAGGCATCAGTATAAGCGTCGGTATAAGTGTTGGCATAAGCATCAAAAATATCGACGCTCATACTGATGGCATATGGGTGCCTATACTAATGCCCACTAGGTGCACCATCATGCATATCGATGCCTGCTAGGTGTATTGTCGCTTATACCAATGGTCGTGCTGGGAGTACCATCACTTATATTGACGACCATATTTGCAAAATTTTTCTTGGGCAGAGTGTGTTGTCTTTTGATACAACAACATTACCATGATGTTATTTAGCAAAGTACAATACACTCTGCCCAAAAATAAAGATCGAGTACATATCCTGTGTACTCTTATGGCAACCGAAATATGATTTTATAAAGCAAAATACTATCGGACACAAAAGAGATAATGAGTATGAACCATGAACCATGAACCATGTACAAAAAAAGTTATATATTTCATCACATACATATTACATACACACATGCATATCACATACACACTCACATACATATTACATACACACATGCATATACATACACACACATATGCATATTCATACTCACATACATACATGTAGACACACATATACATACATACATGGACACACACATGTACACATACACATATGCATATTACATACACACAAATTTGCATGTACACACACACAAACATAAATACATACACACATTACATGCACATGCACATATACACACACACTCACATATACATACACACACATATGTGCATACACACATCCAAATGCATACATACATACACACACATTTGCATGTACACACACGTACATACATACACACATGCATATTACATACACAAGCACATATACATACACACTCACATATACATAGACACACATATGTGCATACACACATGCATATGCATACATACATATACACACATATGCATACACATAACCACATACATGTTACATACATGTTACATACACACACATTTGCATGTACACACACACATACATACATACACACATGCATATTACATGCACATGCACATATACATACACAATCACATATGCATACACACACATATGTGCATACACACATGGATATGCATACACACACATATGTGCATACACACATGCATATGCATACATACATACACACATACGCATATGCATATTCACATACATATTACATACACACATGCATATTACAAACACACTCACATACATATTACATACACACATGCACATACATACACACACATATATGCATACTCACAGGCATATGCATAATTACAAGCACACACATATACATACATACATGCATATTACACACACACATGCATATTACATACACACATGCATATACATACACACACATATGCATACTCATACTTACATACATACATGTACACACACATATAAATACATGCATGTACAGACACACACGTATACATACACACATGCATATTACATACACACATGCATATACATACATACACACACATATGCATACACATACTCACATACATATTACATACACACATGCATTTACATACACACACATATGTGCATACTCACATGCATATGCATACATACATACATGCATATTACATACACACGCACATAGACATAGAGACTCACATATATATACACACTCACATACATATTGCATACACAGATAAATTCTTAAGATTAACATTAATATATATAATCATAAATATAGAATATAAATAATTACATATACTATAAGATTATTTAAGATTAATATATATATATATATATGTATGTATATATATGTATATATATGTATATATATATATATATATATATATATATATATATATATATATATATATATATATATATATATATATATATATATATATATATATATATATATATATATATATATATAAAGCCTCAATATACCCGTGATATTTTGTAGTGACACTCTGCAAGATTATGACCATCACTTGCTAGAGAGATGACTCACCTCCCAACCACATGCCTCTATATATAGCTATCTCTAGGGAACTGCCTTCTTGGGCAGGTGGGTACTAACCATTTATGTGTCCGCCATGTAACAACATGTACACCAAGTGTCCTAGTTAACCGGAGTTAACTCAAGTGGATGCTTCTAGAAGGCTCTAGATCTCTTTGGGAAATATACTCTTCCTATGTAGCCCATGGGGGTTGAACTCCTCCTTCACATCCTTGAGTCTTAACCATTAGGCTAAGTGGATCACTTGGCTACAAGAGTAAATGACCTTCTAGTAAGTCTAGACTCGAGATCTTTGGTCATATACACGGGTGACCAAACGCTGTCCAATTTTAGATCTGTCTCAATCGGCCGAACCCTTGGATCATAGACTTACTTGAGTACATTCTTCCTCCCTTGGAAAATATTCTTGTTCTTGAAAATAGAGCTATATACATATTGTAGGCAGCCCCTAAGCCTCATGTTCTAAAAGTAGAAGAACATGGTCATTGTTGAAGCTCAAGGTCAAGGACAAAACATGGAAGTGCATCAAGGAAGTGGACACACAAGAAGAAAGAGCATATAGGGAGCTCGAAGAAGCACATGTCAAATTTTCAGAAGAAATCTCTATAAAATAGTGATTTCTATCACTAAAAACCATTGTAAATACCATTTTCTATTTTTGTAACTCCATGTTGTTCAAGCGGAGGAGTCCTCAAGCTTGAGGAGTATTAGAACTATCATCCTACCAATTTTCATAATTTTTAGACTCTGTTTGAGCCCCCAAATAAGCCCTGGAACCTATTTTTTAACTAGACAAGACACTAGGTTTGGAGAGCGCCAAAACCACTCAAAAAACTATAAAAAGGGCTCCAGAGCTCATCTTTGGGGGTTAGCTTGTTGTAGATTTCAGCTTTGTAAGAGATTTCTTTTGTAATTGAAGATCTTGCATTGTTCCACTCTTTGCTCTTACCTTGTGCGCGTGTGTGTGTATGTGTGTGCATGCTTGTGTGCTTTCACTCACTCACTTGTGCACTTCACTTTCTCTTGGTCTTCATACCGGTCCTCACGTCTCCACGGATTGACATTTATGAGGTGGAGCTCCTCACATTGGTACTTGCCATTGTGCTAGAGTGACACCAAATTTGGCGTTGTTGTCGGGGAGAGAGCTTGGAGGACGAGCGTGTGACGGTAAGACGTAGAGTAGCGACGTTGGAAGGTAAAAAAATCACCATTTTCAGTTTAGTTTGTGAGTTTTTCCACCCACCTTCATCTTCATCATCATCACCATCTCCACCCACCTTCATGTTCTCATTTTTTTCCATTTTTTAGAGTACATACACCTTGCTTTTTACTTGTGGTTGTGAGAAAGAGCCTTAGAGAGGGTGCAGAACTGAAATGCTGAAGAGATAGTACCAAAATAGCCGAAAATCGGAGTGATCTCTCTCCCCCCTTCCCTCTCTCCTCTCCCCCGCCAACCCCCTCCCCTCCCCTCACCACCATCACCCTCCCCTCCCCTCACCGCCAGCCCCCTCACCACCCCTCTCGCCCCACTGCCCCCCTCAGCCCCCACGCGCTTCCCCCCTCTCTCTCTCTCTCTCTCTCTCTCTCTCTCTCTCTCTCTCTCTCTCTCTCTCTCTCTCTCTCTCTCTCTCTCTCTCTCTCTCTCTCTCTCTCTCTCTCTCCCCCTTCCCTCTCTCTCCTCCCCCGCCACCTCCTCAGCCCCGGCCAACCCCGTCCCCTCCCCTCACCACCCTCAGCCCCCTCCCCACCCTCTTCCTCAGCCCCTGCCACCCCCCCTTCCCCCTCAGCCCCTCTCTCTTCCCCCGTGCCCCTCCATCCCACGACTCCCTCTCTCTCTCTCTCTCTCTCTCTCTCTCTCTCTCTCTCTCTCTCTCTCTCTTTCTCTCTCTCTCCCTTTCTCTCTCTCTCTCTTTCTCTCTCTCTCTCTCCCTGCCCCACAACCATGATCAAAAGGGGGTTGATTTGTACATAAATATGACCTTCCATTCACAATTCAAAGCATGACTCTAGATGTTACTATCAATCCACATGCTTTTCCATCAAGGCAGACAGTTGGACAGCTGCTTGAGTGCGATTTTGCCAAACTGCTACCCTAAAGGGCAAAGCGTTTCGATGGGACTGCCTTTAATTGTAAACCAATTAGCTTCATTTGAATTGCCAGGGGATTCCATCAGTGGGGAAATGAGAAATAGGTGAGCTAATATATTCGTTAGGGCTCTTGGATTGGTGAAGTTGAAATCAATCTTCCACCCATCGCATTCAATGGGTCATTCCAATACCACGCGCGACATAAAATGAGGATCTCAGATTGAAAGTAAAAAGGTAAAAAGGAACTGGTAAGGGTGGAAGTGGAGAAATTACTGTTGCTGCCAACCATTCATGACGACTGCCTATTTTTGAGGATCTAATTCAAGACTGGTGGCATACTTGATTTACCCCTCCAATCTTGGGTAATCAACTGGCGCATGATCAGTGGATGTGAGGAATCAGCAAGGCCCTCTTGGCCTATTGGAGCCTATAAAAGCAAGGGATTTGTGTTCATTTGGGATTCAATTCATATATACACATTTGCATACGTGCGTACAGAGGTTCTCTCTTCGCACTTGTGGCTTCAAGCCTACTATAGGAAGTCACTCTGCAGTGTGATTACAGAGCGTGGGCTTCCCAGTAGAGGGCTAATAGCACTATAGTGTGAAGAGAGTGGCTTGGTTGTCATTCTGTGTGAGTCACTGTTATTTTTTATGCTCTGTTCCTTAGAGCAATTTTCCACCGTTTGTATTGATCAGTGCTGATCTGCATATAATTGGTCCATTGTGCTGATGGGAAGAATCCATTGTATTGATGTTGTTTAGTTCTGGAAAGGCATGTTAGCCCTGAGCATGAACTTTTGAGCATCACTTTGACCTATCTTGTAATCATCAAATTCAAACTAAGGAGTGGTCTTCCTTTATGGTCATTTTGTCATTAATATTTTCTTGAGTATTCACAACTCTGTACAATCATTGACATCTGCCTGCTCACAAAATTGTTAAAGGGTACACTTCCCTAAAGCGAACCCCCCTTGAGTAGTTGAAGTACTGGAGTGCTTGCTGCTTGTTCTTGTTAAACGTAGATACCCTAGTACCTCCTCTACAGCTCTCACTAAAAGTAGTCTTCCAATCTAGGAGATATTCTCTCAAGTAGAGTTGTGACTTTTCCAACTAACAAATCTACGAGTTTGGTGATGGTCACAAATATTCTTTCAAGTCAAAAATGACTTTTACAGATGGTAAAGGATAAAAGGCTTCCTAGCAATAGTTTCCATGGAGCTTCAGTTGTATATAAACTCTAGCCAAATGTGTAGGCTCGATATTTGCACCAACAGAATATAAAACATAGAAAACTTATAAAAGATATATCTAAATACAAACTATAGAAACTATAAATTAGTGAATCAAATCTATATTGCACGAACTAGGACATCTATTGTCTCAAAGTAACACAAATGGGTTGCCTACACATCATTGGACATGGAATATATTGCACTTGTTCCATATAGTTCCACAAGTGTTTATTTGATTCCACTTCAATTCATCTCCTTCTTGGATCATCTTATAAAGCACCAATTGAACCATTTTTAGAAAGAAGTCTCTCACATAGATTGATTTGGTGAAGGATTTCCATATCTTATCCTCTTTAAGACCAATGAGAGTATGAGATAAAAGGTCCTGATCTTGAATAGGGCCCCTCATTGAGCCTAGAGTATCTATCATCTCCTTAAACTTCAATATATTCTCATCCATGTTTATACAATGCGAATTGTAATAATATTTACATATTCAAAAGTTGGAGGATGAATAGAATCTCTCGAATGTCTCTCTTATCTTCTTGGTTGTTTCCAATTGTCCTATGTTCCCAATCATACAAATACCCATTTACTCGAACAATGTTAAAATGGTGATAACCATGAAGAGAACTATGTAAAACCGATATATTGATTAGGTGTCGTTACTATATAATTGAACCTATGTTTTTTACTTGATTTGTGTTTGAGTACTTCATCAGTATGACCTGTATTTTTTTAGTATATAAGGAACAAATTAAATTGCTTAATCCAAAACTTTACTATGGCAATTATCATGTATATGAGTGTGAATGATAAGATTGATGACAAGGACTAAAGGCGATAAGGTAATGGTTCATCTCAATATTTTTCCAGTTATAAAACAAAAAGTAAAAAGGCCAAAAGAATCATCCAATTCCATTATTAACCCATTGGTATAAGTGAAGAACTTGATCTCATGCTCTATGAGAATCCTAGTTTACTTAGTATGTCATGGAACATAATAAGTAACTACTTTGAGAACACATTAGGCTATCCCCTGTTTTAGACAAATAAGGACAGACCTCAGAACTTCCTTACTTACTTAATATCTGGTTGTGATCTAATTTTCCGTAAAAGAGAAAGTTTCCAAGTGAAACGAATATCTTGTGACATTGGAAGCTATTTTGAAACCTCAAAATAACATTTTTCCAGGCTCTTCCGGTTACAGAAAATGCGTAGAGGGAACACATGTTACGTTCATAATATCTAATAATGGTTTGATTTTACGTAAACGAAAATTTTTTCAAATGAAACGAATTCTTGTGACATTGGAGCCTATTTGAAAACCTCAAAATAAGAACTTCAAGGCTCCTCCGGTTACGAAGATTCTGTAGATAAAACACATGTATGAAGATTTACGCTCAATGTGTACATGTCCAATGCTCTTGAAACAACCTTTTATATGTACTCGCCATAGTCAGCATACTGTTGTCAAGAATCAGAGAGGAAGTAAGGAAATGTGTGGCGGTGTACAATCTCATACATGCATAAGCTAAAGCCTCTTCATCATGGAAAATATTCGCAGTATGAAACCATGAAAGATTTTGTTCATGTAGGTTTGCTTGCCTGAGAAAGTCAGCATCATATATACTTACGCTTAGAGCAAGGTAAAAAGATTAGATAAATGCTTCTTGCGTGCAATGCTACATACTGAATTTTTTGTTATACAGGGAGATATTTTGAATTTTGTAGAGAATTATTGATAAACTATATTTTGAATGAGATCA
>MU263200.1:0-47604 GCA_020310875.1 Ceratopteris richardii
TGTGTGTATGCATTTGTATGTGTGTGTATGCATGTGTATGTGTGTATGTGTGTATGTGTCTATGTGTGCATGTGTGTGTATATACTATATGTGTGTGTGTCTATGTGTATGTGTGTGTACCTATGAGTGTGTATGTGTTTATGTGTGTATGTGTCTATGTGTGTGTATGTGTTTATGTGTGTATGTGTATGCATGTATGTGTATGTGTGTGTATGTCTCTCTATGTGTGTCTGTATGCATATGTGTGTGTGTGTATATGTGTGTCTATGTGTGTATGCATGTGTATGTGTGTGGATGCATCATTATGTGTGTATGTGTCTGTGTGTATATGTGTGTGTATGTGTGTGAGCGTCTATGTGTGTGTATATGTGTGCGCGTCTATGTGTATGTGTGTCTGTGTGTGTATGTGTGTTTATCTATGAGTATGTATGTGTTCATGTGTGTGTATGTGTCTATGTGTGTATGTGTCTGTGTGTGTGTATGTATCTATGCATGTGCATTATGTATGCATGTAAGTATGTATGTACATTATATGCATATGCATATGCATTATGTATGCAAATGTATGCATGTATGTGTTTATGTGTGTATGTCTCTCTATGTGTGTGTATGCATATATGTGTGTGTATGTGTGTGTATATGTGTCTGTATGTGTGTATGCATGTGTATGTGTGTGTATGCATGTGTATGTGTGTATGTGTCTATGTGTGCATGTGTGTGTATATACTATATGTGTGTGTGTCTATGTGTATGTGTGTGTACCTATGAGTGTGTATGTGTTTATGTGTGTATGTGTCTATGTGTGTGTATGTGTTTATGTGTGTATGTGTATGCATGTATGTGTATATGTGTGTATGTCTCTCTGTGTGTGTGTATGCATATGTGTGTGTGTGTATATGTGTGTCTATGTGTGTATGCATGTGTATGTGTGTGGATGCATCATTATGTGTGTATGTGTCTGTGAGTGTATATGTGTGTGTATGTGTGTCAGCGTCTATGTGTGTGTATGTGTGTGCGCGTCTTGTGTATGTGTGTCTATGTGTGTATTTGTGTGTATGTGTGTGTGTGTCTGTGTATGTGTGTGTGTGTCTATGCGTGTATATGTGTGTGTGTGAGTGTGTGTGTGCGCATACCTTGTGTATGTCTCGCTTCTCTCTCTCCCTCTCGCGCGCTGTATGTCTCTCTCTCTCTCTCGGTCTGTGTTCTTCCTCGCGTTCAAGGCCCAGCACAAATGTGCCGACAGAATTGAATTTTTTTTTTTACATTCCAGAGCGTCGCATATGCGACGCTTTGCAGTTGCCATCGTCGTTAAGTGCGTCGCTAACCTGCGACGCTACTAGCGACGCTTCTGGTTTAGCGTCGCTTATGCGACGAGGCTCGGCCAAAAACAAAATCTGAAATTTTTTACCGTCGCTTATGCGACGGTTTTCGGTTTTTTTCCCGATTCGGGGGGCGTCGCTACGCCCCCCTTTTTCTTGTAGTGATAATTCCAACAAGATTGGGGACACCTATCCATAACTTTTTGTAAGGGGCATAAAAGATATTTCATACCATTGGGTGATAAATAGGCCTACTCCAAGGCCTAGCTATTGACCATTACAGAACTTGGAAATATGCTTGACGGCCTGGGGGAGGAAGAGGAAGCTCAATTTCTTGAAAGATAATAAAAATCTTTGGTTAGCTTGTTTTATTGATATTCCAAAAGTTTTAGCACAATCTCAAGGTTTGGAGCCTCTTACAAGTATGGTTGGATGGGAAAGAGTCTAGGATTAACTTTTTATTAATGACAATTTTATCCTACCTATTGAAGATCTTTTGAGAAAAATAGTATATAGGTGCAAATGGATCAGTTGCAGTCAGTTAATTTGGGTCCCAATGATAAACCTCAGTTGATTGAAGTTTTTATGAATTTGTTAGCATTGTTTTGCAGTGATTTGGTTGCCTTGTGTTGAGATATCAAGCTCAACATGTGATGATCCACGATGACACGTACCAGTTTTTTGTTTCTCTGACATGTATAGTAGTCACGCCGGTATATGTCAGAGTGATGGCACATTTGTTCCTTGTCAACTCACTCATTCGTGGACATTAGGTTTTTCCTTATGTAATGATCTTTATATATTGCACTTGTTGTATTCTTGTTTTTAGGTCATTCTTGTACATTCCTTTTTATGTAATAGAAGAACAAGAAGAAGATGATCATTCTTCATTGCCTCAATCTGTTTGTGTGCTTCTCCTTGAGAGTGAGAGTGTGTGTGAGAGCTCTCTTCCTTATCTCCTTCCTCGTGACATGGTATCAGAGCCAGTGTGGGGTAACAGTGAAGAGTACATAGCAAGGCATGGAGAAAACGTGATTTACAAATGACATCCGTTTGCTACGAGAATTGGCATGAAGGTAGAAGACCTCAAACGTTTCGGAGCCATCTCGAGCTCCGTTTTGAGCCCGCAAGGTGGGGCCCACAGAAAAACTAGGTCAGTTTCAGAAACTATAACTTGCGTTGTGTTCGGCAACACTCATATATTCCAGATCCAAAATTTCAAGTGATTCTGTGTACTGTTGATATACGAAAACTGTGTTTTTCTGAGATTGAATTGTCACTTCATAGTGCGAGAGTGTTCAAGCATAAGTGATGCTTGTAGTGTTTTGCAGTGTTTGTGAATTGCTGCAGAAATGGAAAACGCAAATGGAATGAGTCAAATTATGAGCGATAAGCTAGACAAGAACAAATTCCATGCTTGGAGATTTAGAATGATGAATTTCCTGATGGGAAAAGGCTACTGGAAGTACATCGTAGGAGAGAATGAAAACGCTTCGCAGTTACCAGAAAGGAATCGGATTGCAGATCACATAAGAGCATATGAGGAATGGAATCAAGGAGCATGAAAGGTAATGTACTGGCTATCTATTAGCATACAGAATAGCATGATTGGACACATACAAGATGCCAAGACTCCAAAAGAGGCTTGGAACAGTTTGGTCACATTGTATGAGACCAATACAAAGGCATGGAAATTGCAACTCAAGAACGAGCTGCATACATTGGAGAAGAAGAGCATGTCGGTAAGTGACTACACCTTGAAAATCAAAAGCATATGTGACTCACTTGCATCTATTGGCGTGAATGTAGATGATGAGCCAAAGAGGTCGCAAAAATTTCCAAAGATATGATTCAGGTAATGATAGTAAAGGATGCTAGAATTGTGGTAAACCTGGACAGTTTGAACGTGATTGCAGGTTGAAGAATCAAAATAACAGAAGGCAGCAAAACAACTATGCATCCACAAGTGCAGATGATTCTAAGAAGCTCTTCATGGTTCAACACCACATGATGAATACGATGTCTGCTAGTATTTCGAAATCGAATGATAATGTCTGGTATGTTGACTCAGGTGCTTCAAATCACATGAACAGTCATGCAGAATGGTTTAGTAGTTTGCAGAAAATGCCAGTTCCTGGATATGTTGAAACAGGTGATGATACGTTGTCGTCGGGGTTTCATGTAAAGGAGGGAGATCATAGTCACTTCCTTGCAATAGAACAACTTAATTTTATTCAATGTTCATAGTCAAAACACTCGTTGAACTTTAAACTTCAAGGGTGATAGTTTTACTAGTAAAGCTTTTCATGAAGATTTGCATTCCACCACGGAAACGTGGTCGTAGCAGGTGATTGAAATACCCCCTAAGAATGAGTGTGTAAAAGTATTTACACATCATAAACACGTATAAGGAAACAAATTTCCATAAACCTGAAGCAGCTTAATTGCGAAACATTCACTCTTCACATATGGAGGAGGTCTAGTTTTTATTCATGACATAACTTTTCAAATCAAAAGAAATAGCATTTCCATCAATTTCAAGCCACCAACTACATTCAGCAAACCAATTTACAAGGTCTATACGTATATGCGCAAAAAGACAGATCTCCAATCAAAGTGGAGAAAGAAAACCTTGGCCCAAGAAAGCAGTTCCTTCTCTGAGGTGCAGACAAGGTGAGACTCCTTCTGGATGTTGTAGTCAGAAAGCGTACGTCCATCTTTTAGTTGCTTATCGGCAAAATTCAGACGCTGCTGGTCTGGAGGATGGTCTTACCTCCAAAGTGATGGTTTTACCAGTTAGGGTCTTCACAAATATTTGCATGCTGCCATGCAGGTGCAACTCCAAATGAAGAGTTGACTCTTTCTGAATATTATAATCAGCCAGGGTACAATCATCTTCAAGCTGTCTTCCAGCAAATATAAGACACTGTTGATCAGGAGGGATACCCTCTTTGAAGAAACCCTCGACATAGAGGGTAGCCCAATAGCAAAATCCTCTCTTAAAAACTGCACTTTGCCATCAACAGATAATGAATTTACATGTCTGAATGACTTCCTGACTGAATGTACAAGGCCATCATGACCAATGTGATTTCTTGCTTGCTTAGCCTTCATAATGTTGCCTTCATGCAGCTGTGCTGAAAGACAACTTTCAAGGGATGACATTGACTTTGGACCAACAAAAGTTTTCCTTCTAGATCCTTTGCTTCTGTCATATTTGTTAGGAGTCCTGCTTTTACGTGATATACTACTGATTCCCCTGCTTCTATCTTGCTGGGCATGGAGATTCTCGGTATCCAGCACAAAATCACCTTGTGAAACGTCCAAAAAAAAATCCTGGCTTACAAGATTCTAATGCAGAAATATCACTTTGAGCTTCGCTTGAATTTCTGACACAATCCTTAATACGCATTTCTACAAAACAATCTTGGTGCATCTCATAAACGCTCTCTGCTTTTCCATCGAGATTGTTATTCAACCTTTTACCAGATTTTGAACTAATATAGTAAGACGTATCTTCCATCACTTGTCCTTGCAAATACTCCTCCTGTGTGTACCTGCCGAGGCCATACCTATCCTGAGGGGGAATCTGTGGATGGGTCGAATCTAGGTACATGTACAAAGAACTCTCCCTTACAAGATTTGGCTTACGATCAACGTCTTTTAGTTGCCCATATGATCCTTCATATGAAGTCTTCCCAGGGCTAAACTTTTGATACTTGGAGCAGATTTCACATGTTTCCGCATCATTACAAGTATGAAGTTTCCTATTTGCGTTCTCACTGTCTTCCCCTTCTTCCACTTCATCCTGGTTATCATATTTGAACGGGCTTCCAGTGCTTTCTGATCTAGCCCGATAAGAACTTTCCTTATGGTTTCCAGTAGGTTTTCCAGCTGCTCGCCTTATTGATGGTGCAACCTGTTGGTATCGCCCTCTGTTTGAAGGCTCGCAATAAGATGATTCTGAAATACCTTCATCCTCAGTTACATCTGCGTCAATAGTGCTCTTGCCATATAGAAAATCAATAATCCATTCACATATTCATCTTCAGTTCAAATTGACATCTCTTCGATACAAAGGCATCTCAGCATAGTTGAAATAGTTAACGTATGCCAGTGCTGCAAAAACTGATAATATAATGCGCCTTTTGGGCAATAAAACTGAGATGAGATATGAAGTTTTGATGACAAGGATGTTTCAGCTAGCAGATTCCAACAAAATGTCCAACAAATAAAGAGCTGAATGATCGCTCCAGTATTCCAATGAGTGCCAGCGTCTCCAAAGATCCATCTTTAACTGTTCGCTGCAAGATCATATTAAATGATCATTGAGATGACGCCATCATTCGACATCAGTGTCCTCCGTCAGAGCACATATTCAACATCATTCAGATATTCGATGTTTGTGTCAGATCAGATGTATGGAACATCATCGTCGTCATCGTCCTGAGATCGAGATTCGTGTATTGCCTTACTAAAACATTGTGCAAATTGATCTTCAGCAGATCACATTAAGTGTATTCCATCTGCGCGCTCTGTTCTCCAATGAATTCTTGACATTATTGATCAAGCAATCCCTCTGCTTGAAAAAAAAACTATGTCATCAATGTCTTCAACATAGGAGCTACCGGGGCAGACTGTCCTCCTCAATTCCAACGCATGAGACCAACCTAGAATTGCACCCCTCTCTTCTCCGTTTTCCGCACACAATAACAATCCCCTGATTCCCTTTGTCATACTTCCGAGTAGATTTCTTTTTGAGTCCTCCTCTCAGGCGGCAGAACTCCATTTTTCTCGTCCGATTCTTCCTTTTCTTCTTGTTCCCAAACTCGGTGGTTCCCTTCTTTTCTCTCTCGAGAATCCAGACATGCTTGTAGCTCTTCCAATAGGTGCCATGCAGAACAGTGTCGGCCTCCTTCGAGTGTCTTTCTTCCCCTTCTTCAAAACTGACGACACTCAATCTTTTCTCCCTCTTGCCACCGCCACAGAAGCTTCCTTTTTCTTCTCAAAGTCATGTGACTAGACGCCCAAAATGCATAGATGGAAAAAACTCTAGATCTCTCCTCAAGGTAGACGATATCCACATATCCCGATTGATAGATGGGAAGCAAGAATTCTCCCGTGTCCCGATTAAGGAAAAAGAAATTTCCCTCTATTCTCCTCTTTAATGGTGCTTCAATTTGGTGTTTGAAATTTGACTTCCAACACTGGGTTTTGGATCACGACGACATCCACCCCCTCTAAACCTGTGCATCCTCTGGATGCGCCAGCATCGATCTCGGTATCTGCAAATCATTGTGAAAATTCAAGTGCACGGGTTAAAACAAATGTGCTTATGCACGGCCATGTAATGGGCCCTACATATGCATACTCTAAGTGCATAAAAAACAGCATGGTGCAAATAGGGGAGGTATCAGGCATTCGGTGTTGAGGATTTACACTCAATTTTTATCATGGATATACAATTCAATATAAGTGCAATCACTCGTGCAACTATGGGTTTTAACCAAAATATTACTCGTGCTCTTTACATTTCATTTATGCATGTGTTAGGTGCATGAAGGAAACAAAAATGGTGCAAAAAATCAAGGTTTTATGGTATCTAAGCAACGCTCACATCACTCACAACTCCACTCTCTTACAGATGCAATCACTCTCCCTTACTCAGAATTATCCTCTCTTATCACTCAAAACTTGCTTTATTATTTTTCAATGATATTTACCTATCTAATTGTGCAGATGGACGTGCTTCTACGGAATTTCAAAGACGTGGTTTCTATATATTTTTACATGCATTTTTGGCATGCAATGCATCTCAAAGATGGTGCAAAGAAAAGATCAGGGTTAAAGCACGATAGCTAATGAAAAAGATTTTCACGACTTTGTTCTTGAGTCATCATCTCCGTTGGCTTCGCTTGATCATTCCTGCACTCATAGAAACTAAACAAATCATAAGAAACATCACATCAAAATGACATTATATACATATGCAGTCCATGAAAGAACTTCAAAAACCATTTGCAATAAAACATAAGCATGTAGCTCAAATGTGGTTGCCTCTATACAATCTCTCAAAACTCTAGATCTTCGATCAACTCCATATCAACACCTGTTCTCAAAACTACATAAGAGAAATTAGTAGCATCACATTCAAGAATCACATATTAAAAAACTTCATTTATTTGAACATTAAAAATATCTATTTGAATTATTTTGACTTCAAACCACTCATCCAACATGCATTCATTATCATAGGTGTTCCCACTTTAATTTCTTGCATTTTTAGTTTTATTTGGTTTCTTCTATCTATCTTAAGATTAAAAGCAAAAAACACAAGTTATATACATTTTTATTTATAAATTTCCTTTTGGTATTATTTGTTCTCATTTATTAGGGTTTCTCCCTTCAGACCCATCTCCCTTGATATATGATCACCAAAGAAACTGTGCTTGAAAAGAAGCCATCTCTGAAGTGCATCAATCAAGGTAGCATTCTTAAACAAGTTAGATATGTGGACAAGCCATTTCATTTGCTCGTCCATTCCTTGTAGGCTCGACTGGCATACAAAGCTTTTAGAGAATTTGAAAATCCATGATTTAATCATTTGAGCATAGTTGCTTTTATTTACATTTCTCTCTAATGCATCATATGAAGATGCACATGATAAATGAGCACATGTATATAGATTATTAAAATTTGGAGTATTTAGAACATCATCAAACAAATCAATCATACATATGTTTTGATTCATTTTAAGGTTGAAATCATTTGAAAGGATTTCATCATTTCCATTATGATTATCCAATCTTTCTTCTTTATTGCCATTAAGGGTTTGAATACATTCATAAGATTCACACTCTGAATAGGAAGGTTCATCATTCTTTGACTGCAAATTATGTTCATTTTCGTGATTCAGTCTATCATAATCCCTCCTTACTTGAGTGCTACAAATTATAGAATCTGCTTCTATCTCTAATCTCTCCAAGAACTCCTCATCTTCTTCTTTTTCCAGATTCATTTGCCCATTATCATGAAGAAACTCAATATCATCACAATCAAGAAAATCTTGATCATCTAAGTCACTAAATTCTTGCTTCTCCAAGTAAGATTCATTGGAAAATCTACATTCATCTATATTCTCCTGATCCTTTTCAAAGATATACATGTAATCTGATGTCAAATCAGTTTTCCTATTCAAGATGCCATCATCAGATTCTTTATCTATCTCAATTATTTCTTGTTTATTATCTTTAGAGGATGTGTTTTTGCCACACTCCTCATGCATTTCTTTTATCATTGAATCTTGCTCAAATACTTCATACCTGAATATCTCATCATAGACGCTTGAGTTAATTGAAACTTCATCCATCTGGTAACATTTATATCTAGCTTCATCAATGCAAATATTTGACTCAACGGTTTCACATTCAATATCTTTTGATGCTATGCACACATCATATTTATCATACATCTCATTAAACGTTGTATCTTCCACTTCATGCTTGATTTCTTTGATATATGAACTCAACTCAACATGATCATTCTTAACATACATATCAATGTAAAGAGGAGTAATCAGTGGAGTATCCTCATCGCTCTCATGATCATTCATATGTCCTTCATGGAGTACAATATCGTTCACATACATATCATTATATTGAAGCTCAATCAACAACTCATTCTCACACCTATAATTCAGATCACTCTCTTGTACCTCTAACGACTCATTTAATGTGGTATCACTCAAGAGTTTTTCACATTCTTGATCTTGATCTAAACAATCAGTAGGCTTAGCATCATGCTTTTCACCATCGGCATACATACCATTCTTTAGAGGACTCATAATTTGCATGCCCTCCTGATTAGCATCATGCTCCCTTGCATTCTCTTTATGCGAATCAATCATTTGTCCATGATTCATATTTGAATCATATGCTTCAAGAAATATTTCACTCTTAGATGGTATCAAATAGTTCAAGTATTGCTTGATTTCGTCTTTTAAGGAACCATCTTGTGCTTGATCATCACATGGATTCACTGGATTATTTTGAGTTATTTTATTTGCAATCTCTTTCTGATTACCTCGACTTCCGGTAGATATCTTTAAATCTTGGTTATTATCATATCTTGCCTCTTTGTTTGTTTGATTATCATCCCTTAGAAGCGAGGAGTCTATCAGATTATAGGAAGCCTCATGTTGGTTTCTTAGTGTGTTTTGTTTATTTTTGTTTTGTTGTATGTTTGATATTGGTTTGATTTTGTTTTGTTTAGCTTCCGTATATTCCTTTGCTCCTCCCATCATTGGGGTTTTTGCATATACAGTATTTGTAGATGTAATCAAAGTATCTACAGGCTCTTGGTACCTTGAATCCTCAGAGATTACATCACTTATGTTTATAGGTTCTTTATAGTGATCCTCTTCATAAGCATGTACGTCTATTTCATGCATATATTCTTTATGTCCAACTGGGTTTTCTATTATTCTATAGATTTGCAAATTATTTTTAGTCTCTAAAATGCATGGAATTTGTGTATCTTCTTCATTTGCATAAATGTCAGCTTGCCAATCGTTTAAAAATTTTTCTATTGTTTGTTGTTTCTTCACATATCTCATCACAGCTTCATGGACAAGCGTCCAATCCTCTGTGAGCCCTGAGTCGGAGTCTATATCTTGTAGAAGTGGAATTAACTCCTCTCTGGCTTTAACGTCGATTGTTCGAAGAAACAACGACACCCTTTCATGACTTATGCACCTCTTATCGTGCTCGGAAAGATCATCATATTGTCGCTCAAACTCTTCTTTGATCTCAAGAATTGGTTGGTCTTTGGGCATATGAACCCACCTTAGGAAAGATCTACGAGTTACTTTATCAAGATCCTCTAGCATAAACTGCTTGAGGAGTGTCGCTTTGTATTGGGACCATGTCGTTTGATTTATTCGCATTATTTGGTCTCGCACGTCGTAATCCGACACATAGATAAAGTTTTCACATAATTCTTTTTCCGTCATCGGACTTAATCCGACACCTAGGTATTTGGCCTCGAGTTCATATTCTTTGCAGAATTTTGAGACATTCTTTCCATTGAAAAAGCCACACCGATTGACTAGACGTTCATAAAGTGATTGGATGGCTTTTTGACGCCTATCTTCTTCTTGAAATCGTAGGAATTGAGCTAGGATTTCTTCCATTTTGATTATGCTAATCTTTGTGGCTCTATAACTCACTCACCCCCTCCCTTCACGTCGGGTTCACCAGGTATGTCGTCGGGGTTTCATGTAAAGGAGGGAGATCATAGTCACTTCCTTGCAATAGAACAACTTAATTTTATTCAATGTTCATAGTCAAAACACTCGTTGAACTTTAAACTTCAAGGGTGATAGTTTTACTAGTAAAGCTTTTCATGAAGATTTGCATTCCACCACGGAAACGTGGTCGTAGCAGGTGATTGAAATACCCCCTAAGAATGAGTGTGTAAAAGTATTTACACATCATAAACACGTATAAGGAAACAAATTTCCATAAACCTGAAGCAGCTTAATTGCGAAACATTCACTCTTCACATATGGAGGAGGTCTAGTTTTTATTCATGACATAACTTTTCAAATCAAAAGAAATAGCATTTCCATCAATTTCAAGCCACCAACTACATTCAGCAAACCAATTTACAAGGTCTATACGTATATGCGCAAAAAGACAGATCTCCAATCAAAGTGGAGAAAGAAAACCTTGGCCCAAGAAAGCAGTTCCTTCTCTGAGGTGCAGACAAGGTGAGACTCCTTCTGGATGTTGTAGTCAGAAAGCGTACGTCCATCTTTTAGTTGCTTATCGGCAAAATTCAGACGCTGCTGGTCTGGAGGATGGTCTTACCTCCAAAGTGATGGTTTTACCAGTTAGGGTCTTCACAAATATTTGCATGCTGCCATGCAGGTGCAACTCCAAATGAAGAGTTGACTCTTTCTGAATATTATAATCAGCCAGGGTACAATCATCTTCAAGCTGTCTTCCAGCAAATATAAGACACTGTTGATCAGGAGGGATACCCTCTTTGAAGAAACCCTCGACATAGAGGGTAGCCCAATAGCAAAATCCTCTCTTAAAAACTGCACTTTGCCATCAACAGATAATGAATTTACATGTCTGAATGACTTCCTGACTGAATGTACAAGGCCATCATGACCAATGTGATTTCTTGCTTGCTTAGCCTTCATAATGTTGCCTTCATGCAGCTGTGCTGAAAGACAACTTTCAAGGGATGACATTGACTTTGGACCAACAAAAGTTTTTCTTCTAGATCCTTTGCTTCTGTCATATTTGTTAGGAGTCCTGCTTTTACGTGATATACTACTGATTCCCCTGCTTCTATCTTGCTGGGCATGGAGATTCTCGGTATCCAGCACAAAATCACCTTGTGAAACGTCCAAAAAAAAATCCTGGCTTACAAGATTCTAATGCAGAAATATCACTTTGAGCTTCGCTTGAATTTCTGACACAATCCTTAATACGCATTTCTACAAAACAATCTTGGTGCATCTCATAAACGCTCTCTGCTTTTCCATCGAGATTGTTATTCAACCTTTTACCAGATTTTGAACTAATATAGTAAGACGTATCTTCCATCACTTGTCCTTGCAAATACTCCTCCTGTGTGTACCTGCCGAGGCCATACCTATCCTGAGGGGGAATCTGTGGATGGGTCGAATCTAGGTACATGTACAAAGAACTCTCCCTTACAAGATTTGGCTTACGATCAACGTCTTTTAGTTGCCCATATGATCCTTCATATGAAGTCTTCCCAGGGCTAAACTTTTGATACTTGGAGCAGATTTCACATGTTTCCGCATCATTACAAGTATGAAGTTTCCTATTTGCGTTCTCACTGTCTTCCCCTTCTTCCACTTCATCCTGGTTATCATATTTGAACGGGCTTCCAGTGCTTTCTGATCTAGCCCGATAAGAACTTTCCTTATGGTTTCCAGTAGGTTTTCCAGCTGCTCGCCTTATTGATGGTGCAACCTGTTGGTATCGCCCTCTGTTTGAAGGCTCGCAATAAGATGATTCTGAAATACCTTCATCCTCAGTTACATCTGCGTCAATAGTGCTCTTGCCATATAGAAAATCAATAATCCATTCACATATTCATCTTCAGTTCAAATTGACATCTCTTCGATACAAAGGCATCTCAGCACAGTTGAAATAGTTAACGTATGCCAGTGCTGCAAAAACTGATAATATAATGCGCCTTTTGGGCAATAAAACTGAGATGAGATATGAAGTTTTGATGACAAGGATGTTTCAGCTAGCAGATTCCAACAAAATGTCCAACAAATAAAGAGCTGAATGATCGCTCCAGTATTCCAATGAGTGCCAGCGTCTCCAAAGATCCATCTTTAACTGTTCGCTGCAAGATCATATTAAATGATCATTGAGATGACGCCATCATTCGACATCAGTGTCCTCCGTCAGAGCACATATTCAACATCATTCAGATATTCGATGTTTGTGTCAGATCAGATGTATGGAACATCATCGTCGTCATCGTCCTGAGATCGAGATTCGTGTATTGCCTTACTAAAACATTGTGCAAATTGATCTTCAGCAGATCACATTAAGTGTATTCCATCTGCGCGCTCTGTTCTCCAATGAATTCTTGACATTATTGATCTCTGCTTGAAAAAAAAACTATGTCATCAATGTCTTCAACATAGGAGCTACCGGGGCAGACTGTCCTCCTCAATTCCAACGCATGAGACCAACCTAGAATTGCACCCCTCTCTTCTCCGTTTTCCGCACACAATAACAATCCCCTGATTCCCTTTGTCATACTTCCGAGTAGATTTCTTTTTGAGTCCTCCTCTCAGGCGGCAGAACTCCATTTTTCTCGTCCGATTCTTCCTTTTCTTCTTGTTCCCAAACTCGGTGGTTCCCTTCTTTTCTCTCTCGAGAATCCAGACATGCTTGTAGCTCTTCCAATAGGTGCCATGCAGAACAGTGTCGGCCTCCTTCGAGTGTCTTTCTTCCCCTTCTTCAAAACTGACGACACTCAATCTTTTCTCCCTCTTGCCACCGCCACAGAAGCTTCCTTTTTCTTCTCAAAGTCATGTGACTAGACGCCCAAAATGCATAGATGGAAAAAACTCTAGATCTCTCCTCAAGGTAGACGATATCCACATATCCCGATTGATAGATGGGAAGCAAGAATTCTCCTGTGTCCCGATTAAGGAAAAAGAAATTTCCCTCTATTCTCCTCTTTAATGGTGCTTCAATTTGGTGTTTGAAATTTGACTTCCAACACTGGGTTTTGGATCACGACGACAACGTCGCATCCTATTGAGCATACAAGAAACATAGCATTGTCTATGGAGGACAGGAAGGTAAAACATCTTGGTGATGTGTTGCATGTTCCAAATATAATAAAGAATCTGGTTTCTGTTGGACAAATGGTTGACCAAGGATTACAAGTCAGGTTCAATGCTGATGGATTATATGTGGAAGAGTACAAGCAGGATGGACAATTGGTTGATAAAGGAAACAAAGTGGGTAGGATGTTCACCTTAAATGTGCAGATTCCTGAAATGATGAAGCCATGTTTGCAAAAGGTGCAAGAGTTATTGCAGATATAGAGATGTGGCACAAACCGATTGTACATGCAAACTTGCAAAGGCTGAAATTGATGCAGTCAAAGGAGATTGTCCATGGACTACCAAATTTCAAAGTTGCAGAAATGCAAAAGGTATGTATAGCATGTCAATTTGGTAAACAGTCAAGAGCATCATTTCCACATGACAAGCATGTTAGTGAGAATGTACTAGAAGTAGTACATATAGATGTGTGGGCTCCAGCAAAGACCACATCTATGGGTGGTTGTAGGTTTTATGTTACTTTCATTGATGACCATGCATGCAAAGTATGGGTATATTTCATGAAAGAGAAGAGCGAGGTGTTCACTCACTTCCAGAATTTTAAAGCTATGGTGAAAAGCACACAGGGAAGTACATTCAGACATTAGGATCTGATGGAGGAGGTGAATACATGTCAAATGAATTCAGCAATTTTCTAAAAAATCATGGAATTCGACGTTAGTTTTCATGCATGTACACACCACAACAGAATGGTGTTGTTGAATGCAAAAATAGACATATTACAGAAATAGCAAGAGCATTGATGGCTGAGAATATGCCTCATTGTTATTAGGCAGAAGCTGTGCATACTGTTGTATACATCATGAACAGAACTTCGATTGCTACTGTACATCAAGTTACACCTGAAGAGAAATTTACAAGTAAAAAGCCAAACTTAACACATCTCAAAGTTTTTGGCTATATTGCATATGTACATGTCCCAGATGAATTGAGGACGAAGCTTGATCCAAAGGCAGAAAAGTGTGTCTTCATTGAATACTCCCTTGAGCAAAAGGGATATAAATATTATAACCCACTCACATGATATGTAAAGGTGAGCAGAGATGTGGTATTTGATGAAATGTCAAGCTTCTATGCAAATGCCAAAGAAGGACTGAGTCTTGAACCAAATGACAAAGAAAATGCTGAAAAATCAAGTGCAGAATCTCAGGTTTTGAGTGGACCGGATGCATCACCAAGAATAGTTCCAACTCAAATCCATGGAGTGGAAGATTACGGGGAAATTTCAGTACAAAAAATTCATTAAATACATCCAACAAAGGTAAAGAAAAGCTTTCTATTGGTCATAAAACATCTGCAGGTTTTGAAGACGTTGATGGGGATTCAAGCGGTTCATAAAAGAGTCTTGATGAGGAACTTGGATTGCCCTCTGTGAAGACTCCAAGAGTAAGAAGGGCACATGCAGATGGTACAAGGAGAAGTGACCCAGGACCAAGAAGATCTGGGAGGATGCGGAATTCAGTGCAACAATTGACATATGATAGTTACATGGCTCGTCATTGTGCCTACATGACAAAGGTAATACAAGATGTTGAACCTTCTTGCTTTGAAGATGCAATTGGAATTGCAAATTGGGAAAAAGCTATGGATGAGGAGATGGCTGCACTTTATGGAAAAGATACATGGAAGCTGGTTCAATTGCCGCAAGGAAAGAAACCCATAGGCTGCAAATGGGTTTACAAGGTAAATCATAATGTTGATGGTAGCATAAGCAGGTATAAAGCACGATTGGTAGCTAAAGGATATGCACAGACATATGGCATTGATTATGAGGAAACATTCAACCTTATAGCTAAAATGTCTACTGTCAAGACACTTGTTGCATTAGCTACAGCAAAAGGATGGACTTTACATCAGATGGATGTGAAGAATGCTTTCCTACATGGTGAGTTACAAGAAGAAGTATATATGGACCAGCCACAAGGATATGAAGATTCAAAGCATCCAGAATATGTTTGCACATTGCAAAAGGCTTTGTATGGGCTGAAGCAAGCCCCTCGTGCATGGCATGTAAGGATTGCTAACTACTTAACCAGCATTGGGTTCTCTATGTGTGATGTATATCACTCACTATATGCAAGGAAGGCTGATGATGGCATCACTATTGTGGCTATTTATGTTGATGACTTGATTGTAGGTGGTGATAATGAAGGGAACATCAAAGAGGTAAAGCAACTTCTTATGTAGGAATTTGATATGAAAGATCTTGGTGTGTTGCGCTATTTCTTGGGCATTGAGTTTATACATACAGAAACAGGTATATGGATGTCGCAAAGTCAATATGCCTTGAATGTGCTACAAAACTATGGTATGGCTGGTTGTAAGCCAATTTCTATGCCATTCGATCAGAATTTGAAGTTGGATACTACATCAGGTGAAGCATTGGAAAATGCTACTATGTAAAGGAAAATTGTGGGAAGTCTTATATATCTCATAATTACAAGGCCTGATCTAAGCTATACTGTTGGACTTGAAAGTCAATTTATGCAGGTTCCCAGGAAGCCACATTTGGATGCTCTGAGGTGCACTCTACGTTATTATGCATTGTTTTATGAGGCTGGTATAGATTTGCACGTTTATGGATACATCAATGCAGATTGGGCCGGTAGCATTCCAGATAGAAGATCTACTAGTAGTTTTCTATTCTCACTTGGGAGTGCAGCTATTACATGGAGCAGCAAGAAGCAACCCACTATTGCTTTGTCCAGTACAGAGACTGAGTATAGAAGTGCTACAATGGCAGCATGTGAGGCATCATGGCTGGAGATGTTACTTGCAGATTTAAGTGTGGAAGTGCAAAAGCCTATCACTATAATCTATTGTGATAATCTTAGCAGCATACAATTAGCACAGAACCCTGTTTTCCATGCTAGAACAAAGCATATCGAGGTACATTATCACTTCATCAGAGAGAAGGTATTTGCAGGTGATATTGATCTTGTTTATGTGAGAACAGATGATCTGGTTGCTGATATTTTCACCAAAGCACTTGGAGCTGAGAAGTTGAAGAAGTTTTGGGAGATGCTTGGATTACAGGATATGGCATTGAGCTTGAGGGGGAATGTTGAGATATCAAGCTCAACATGTGATGATCCAAGATGACACGTACCAGTTTTTCGTTTCTCTGACATGTATAGTAGTCACGCCGGTATATATCAGGGATACTTCATTGAGCTTTATTAGATTTATCTATCGAGAGTGATGGCAAATTTGTTCTTTGCCAGCTCACTCATTCACGGACATTAGGTTTTTCCTTATGTAATGATCTTTATATACTGCACTTGTTGTATTCTTGTTTTTAGGTCATTCTTGTACATTCCTTTTTATGTAATAGAAGAAGAAAAAGAAGATCATTCTTCCTTGCCTCAATCTAGAGTGAGAGTGTGTGTGAGAGCTCTCTTCCTTATCTCCTTCCTCGTGACACCTTGTTGAAGGAATTAAAGGATATCTTTGCCTAGGATTACTCAAATATGCAAGTTCTAGATCCTTCTTTGTATCAACATAAGATTTATTTGAAATTGGATGCACCTCTAATTATTCAGCATCCATATTGAATGAATTAAAACTTTTCTAAGCAAGTGAAGGAAGAATTGGACCAGCTACTTCAAGTAGGATTTATTGTCCCAATTGAATGCCCAAAGTGGATGTCCCCTATTGTTACTATTCCAAATAAAAATAAACAACTACAGATCTATGTGGATTATACGAAACTTAATGCAGCTACTATTTTGGCTCCTTTTTCCTTGCCATTTCTAGATACTATATTTGATGAAGTTGCAAGATTTGTATGGCTAAAATAGATGTGCCCAAAACTGCCTTTATTACAAATTGGGATATATTTGCTTGTACCATCATATGTTTTGGACTTCGGGATGTCCCTAGTACTTCCTAGTAGTGCATGCATCAAATATTCACTCAGTATTGGACTAGCTTTATGTGTGTCTTTTTGGATGACTTATCAATTTCTGGAACATGGTCATTTGCAAGATTTGCATCTTTTTTTGTTCAATATTGAGAAGTGCATCTCTATTAAAATCTTAAAAAGTCTACTTTTGGACTTACATTTGCTAAATTACTTGGTCAAATTATTTCCTAGGAAGGTATCATGGTTGATCGAGACACCATGAAAGTGATTTTGCAAGCCTACACTCCAAGGTCATCAAAGGAAGTATTAAGGTTTTCATACCAAATTCGGTGGCACACTCACCACATGGTGTGTTGCTCACATTTCTATACCACTTAATTGGTTGGCTCATGCCAAAATGAATGACTTCCACTGGGATACATAGTGTGATTTGGCTTTCCATAAGAAAATGCTCTTAAATAAATTTTACAAGCTCCATACTATACCCAAATGTTCCATGCCTTTGTTGATGCATCGAATGTGGCTATTGCCATTGTTCTTATGTGGAAATCTAGATGAACGTTGTATTGACCACTCTATCATACAAGTCGATGAAAGATGAATGTGAAGAAGAGTTATTTAGTGATCAAACATGAATGATTGGGATTGATCTACTTTATTAAGAAGTTTTGATACTATTTATTAGGCTAACAAATTACCTTTCATATGGATTAGTATGCTTTATTGTACATGGTTAAACAATAGAACCTAGTAGGTAGACTTGTGTAGTGTGTGCTACTCCTACAAAAATTGGACTATGATGTGTCCATCAACCAGGTTTTTCACATGTAGTGAATGATTTCTTATCTTGATTGTATAGTGGAAAACCTTAAGATGGGGCTGATGCTTCTTTTCTAGATGTAGAAATTTTTCATTTTGTTGAAGCATCTAAGCCTAAATTACGTAACCCCACATGTTATGATGAAATCTTGGCTTTTCTTTCCATAGCTGTACCCCGCGCTCATTTTCAATCTACTATGCAAAAAAAATTATCCCTTCATAGTCGAAATTTTTCAATTATTTTGGACCAATTATATTTTAAGGATCTTACTAGTGCATGGCTATGATGTGTTCCCCCACATGAACTTCAGGCTATGAGCTTGGATGCTCATTCTAGAATTACTAGTTGTAACTGAGATGCAAACCTTACTGCTCGAAAGGTTTTGCAATGTGATTTTGGTGCCTATATTGTGTGTTGATATATTTCGGTAGTGGTGTATGAACACACTTAGGATGGTTGGGGCACGTTTTCCCCTATCTAGGAGGTTTTTTCCTCCAGCTTGTATATACACCTATAACCCTAAGAGGTTACTTATCTTTGTACATTCACTTGGTAATTCATTCAATGTTGTGTTCCAAGCTTCTTCTACTTCCTTGTGTTGCAGAGAAGGTCGCTTCTTCATCTAGGGCATCATCACCACCCCTCGTGTGTGAGTGAGCTCTCTTCCTTATCTCCTTCCTCGTGACATGGTATCAGAGGTAGTGTGGCTGTAGAGAGCTCGTGGAGAAGGCCGACAGTGAAGAATACATGAGAAGGCATGGAGAAAGTGCGATTCACAAACAATCTCATATTGCTATGAAAAATGGCATGAAGGTAGAAGGCATTAAAATATTTTCCTGAGTTATTCTTTTAGTGTCACTCATTTTTCTGAGATTTTTGTTTTGGAGCCATCTCGACCTCTATGTTGAGCCCACAAAATTGGCAAGCGAGTACACTGTTCTTTTCATTTTGCTTCCACGCATGTACTCTCTACATGGACTGGGTTTTTTTGAGCTTGATTTGTCCTTGTTTTTTGTTGAAACAAATGAAAAATAATGTCAACAAGTAATGTCCGAATCAAGATAGGTCTTGTGTTGGGTGGAGGCAAGTTGATGGATTCCATTAGAAAACAGAGCACATCAGCCTCCCATCCACCATGCACAACTATCGAATACTCATTTTTTCTAGTGAGAGTGTCAAATGCTATGGGCATACATTCCTTTGATATTGTTTGATTTTTGTGTAGTAACGCAGATGCATGTTGCGATAAATACAACTTGTTTGCAAAAGAAAAAGTGTTTGAAGTAGCATTCAAAACATAGCCATAAGTAACCCAAAATTCTCCAAAACATAGCTACTCCTACAAAAATTGGACTATGATGTGTTCCATCAACCAGGTTCTTCACATGTAGTGATTGATTTCTTATCTTGATTGTATAGTGGAAAACCTTAAGATGGGGCTGATGCTTCTTTTCTAGATGTAGAAATTTTTCATTTTGTTGAAGCATCTAAGCCTAAATTACGTAACCCCACATGTTATGATGAAATGTTGTCTTTTCTTTCCATAGCTGTACCCCCCGCTCATTTTCAATCTACTATGCAAAAAAAATTATCCCTTCATAGTCGAAAATTTTCAATTATTTTGGACCAATTATATTTTAAGGATCTTACTAGTGCATGGCTATGATGTGTTCCCCCACATGAACTTCAGGCTATGAGCTTGGATGCTCATTCTAGAATTACTAGTTGTGACTGAGATGCAAACCTTACTGCTCGAAAGGTTTTGCAATGTGATTTTGGTGCCTATATTGTGTGTTGATATATTTCGGTAGTGGTGTATGAACACACTTAGGATGGTTGGGGCACGTTTTCCCCTATCTAGGAGGTTTTTTCCTCCAGCTTGTATATACACCTATAACCCTAAGAGGTTACTTATCTTTGTACACTCACTTGGTAATTCATTCAATGTTGTGTTCCAAGCTTCTTCTACTTCCTTGTGTTGCAGAGAAGGTCGCTTCTTCATCTAGGGCATCATCACCACCCCTCGTGTGTGAGTGAGCTCTCTTCCTTATCTCCTTCCTCGTGACATGGTATCAGAGGTAGTGTGGCTGTAGAGAGCTGGTGGAGAAGGCCGACAGTGAAGAATACATGAGAAGGCATGGAGAAAGTGCGATTCACAAACAATCTCATATTGCTATGAAAAATGGCATGAAGGTAGAAGGCATTAAAATATTTTCCCGAGTTATTCTTTTAGTGTCACTCATTTTTCTCAGATTTTTGTTTTGGAGCCATCTCGACCTCTATGTTGAGCCCACAAAATTGGCAAGCGAGTACACTGTTCTTTTCATTTTGCTTCCATGCATGTACTCTCTACATGGACTGGGTTTTTTTGAGCTTGATTTGTCCTTGTTTTTTGTAGAAACAAATGAAAAATAATGTCAACAAGTAACGTCCGAATCAAGATAGGTCTTGTGTTGGGTGGAGGCAAGTTGATGGATTCCATTAGAAAACAGAGCACATCAGCCTCCCATCCACCATGCACAACTATCGAATACTCATTTTTTCTAGTGAGAGTGTCAAATGCTATGGGCATACATTCCTTTGATATTGTTTGATTTTTGTGTAGTAACGCAGATGCATGTTGCGATAAATACAACTTGTTTACAAAAGAAAAAGTGTTTGAAGTACAATGCAGGTGGGTGTTATTTGGAAGAGGCAACAACCAACACTTTTACTTAAGATTATGTTGGAATATAAGGTTCATCAATTCTAGTATGTAAGCAAAATTTCGGATGCGCCATTTGTGTCACCATATATATTGCAAGAGTCTCTGTATTTCCTTTGGATATTGTGGTGTGGGTGGATCTTGAACCAATTTTGATTTGTTTGGAACAATTACAATTCCTTTCTTGGAAATGATATTCCCAAGTGATTTGCTATAGTGAAAAGCAAAAAATGATTTTACT
Organism: Ceratopteris richardii; assembly: GCA_020310875.1. Classification (NCBI taxonomy): domain Eukaryota; kingdom Viridiplantae; phylum Streptophyta; class Polypodiopsida; order Polypodiales; family Pteridaceae; genus Ceratopteris; species Ceratopteris richardii. The sequence goes on from MU263200.1 coordinate 21,371, forward strand.
ATGTTGGACTGAGCCAAACATCTCTATAGCATTCAAAACATAGCCATAAGTAACCCAAAATTCTCCAATGTGTAGCTAGACATTGAGAATCCATCTAGAAAAACCTATGGGACTTAGTACAAAAAGGAGAAAAAATTTCTTGCCTACATGTTTAAAACTTAATGGACACATTCATTAGACCAAACCACATAACCATACAAACATAAAGTCCCTAGTTTGTGATAAGGGTATCTTTGGCACATCCAATTCAACCATTCTTACTTGGTTTTAGACACTAAATCCATCCATAAACTTTTATATTTCTTGACCAACAACCTCATCAAGCATGATATCCAAGAATGGTAATGGGGATGCATTAGGGGCTGTAGCAGCATTCAACTTTTTTCTTTTTCAAAATGATTGCAATAGGTGAAATCCATTTTGGATTCTTGATGGATAATGAATACAAATTCTTATAGCCAATTGATTTCTTGCTTCACCATCTTTGCATAATTAGGATTCATCTCATAACGTAATTGTAGAATGGGGGTAGCTTTTGGTTTAACTGATATCCATTATTGATAAAAGAATGGATCCAATTCTTGCATATCTTTATAATCCTAGGAAAATAAATTTCTAAATTATGACAATAGGCCTAATCGATTGGTTGTAAAAGATTATGGTAAGTTAGCACATATTTACCATTTGCAATTGCTTTGAAGTTCCCAAGCTGTAAGTCTCTCGTTGATCCTTCAAGGTTTGGCTTATAAGTATTATGTGCAATATTGAGTGTATTTTTGGAGCTATTTGGCTCCTTTTCCAATCTCTTGTGTAAATTCTCTATTGTCTCTATATTCTCTCTATATACTCTCTCTCTATATTGATTGTGGGTCTTAAAAACCAACAATTGATATCAGAGCACACGTGCTTGAGAATATTTTAAGAGACTTTTGTTGATCACACGTGCTTAATTGAGGGATATTGCAATGAACTCCATGGTCACGGTAGATAAGTTCAAGGGTGATAATTTTCATACTTGGCAAACAAGGTTGCAATATTATCCCATGATCATTGACCTATGGGATGAAGTTGAAGCTAAAATTAGAACGCTTAAACATGGAGATATTGGACTATTATAGGTGTTGCACAAGGCTACTATATGAATCAAGCTCAATAAGCTCAAAGTGTTGTCTCATCATCATCATCATCCGATGCAAGAGGAAGAGCAAGAGGGGCTACACAAGCAAGAGGGGTAAGCACTTTACATGCATATCAAGGACCAAGTGCAAAGGCTTTATCATGAAACGGAAGAGCCTAAGTAATGGATTTATGCATCATCGTATAGCCATCAAAAGTGAAAGAGAAGTATGGATAAAGTTGGAAGCACTATTCAACACAAGGACACAACAGTTCTTGTATCAATTCTTATATCCATTTTCCAACATGAAGGGCTCAACATCAATAACAGAGTATTTGAACAAGTTCAAAAGTTACCTAGCAGATTTGGCTGGGATGAACAATCCAATTTAAAAACAAATTGCAATTCTACTTCTTATGAAAAGTCTACTTCCTACATCAAGTAAGATATTTCATTTTTGCTTTTTGAAAGGCTCAAAAACTATATAAACAACACATCTTGGGCATTATTACATACCTTGTAGCATACCATCTCTCTCAAACTCTACATTAAGGTTTTGGAGAACACCTTTGTAAATATTTTGTGCAATATTCAGTGGTATTTTTGGAGCTATTTGGCTCCTTTGCCAATCTCTAGTGTACATTGTCTCTCTCTAGTCTCTCTCTATACTCTCTCATATACTGATTGTGGGTCTTAAAAACCAACAACAACTTCATGTTTTGCACATGCCACAAGGTGAATTTAGTATTGATGAATGCCCTTTCAACATAAGCATGCAATCATCAAATTAGATTTGCATCCCCTTTCGACATAAGCATGCAATCATCAAATTAGAATTTGCAAATCTTTCACCCGAGAAGAAAAGGGGGGAGGGGTGGATGTGCATAGTGTGTGCATGCATTTATGTATACTAGTCATATGCTGTGCGTATGATATCACGTATTAAATTTCAGACTTTTTCTAGCCTTCTCTACTTCCACAAACAACTTTCTCACGTTTTGCATAATGCCAAAATGTAAATTTAGTATTGACGAACAATCTTTCAACATGGGCATCCAATCGTTAAATTAGAATTTGCATATCTTTCACCAAGGGATCATGTAATCTTTTTCTGGCCCCCAGGAATTTCATATAAATTTATGTCGCCTGTAATCTAGTTTTGAAATGTAGTGTAAAAATAGAGAATGCCAAAGTCACAGAAAACAAGAATATGACTAGACGCCACAAGTGATTGATGAATTCTTCGAAATAATTATTCACAAAAAAGATTCTTTCAATCAATTCTTAGTACTTAGGGATGTGAGACCTATGGATGAGTAACTGAACTAAACCTGACCACACAACCCAAAGAGTTTCAACCACCCAAAGCCTGCTTCATTAATATCATTATGATTCACAAAAGAGCTGTCTGTGACAGCTTGAAGTTCTTCTTTCAAAAAATTGAGCAGTAGATTAAGATTGAAATGTGGAGCCTTATAACATTCTTGTTTTCGAGGACTCATATTAAAGATAGATGAAGTTTGAACAAAAAAGGTTAGAGAAAAAAATCCATGGTCTTAATTTTCAGTTATTACTTAACACTTTAAAGATGATATTCTGCAATATCCAAGCTCATATCGAAAGGGATGTAGCAGTTCACGCATCCAGGCTCCTTGACTTAGCTGCCATACCGGCACTAATTTCACTTGTTCTCGATAGTGGGTAACTCCATATTGTTTAAGCGTTCAAGAGCTAATACTAGTGCCTGGGTACCAAGGTCTCCTTCACCATAGTTTAACCCTTACAAGATGCCCTTTCGCTTGTGATGCTTCGATAGTTTAACCCTTACGAGATGCCTTGGGATAGCCCTTCACTTGTACAATTGCTCTTTCAGAATACTCAAACTTAAAAAGATTACGGTTTGGCCAAACCTCCTCTTTTAGAAAAAGAAAAGAGAAAGAAAAGGGACTTAACAATTCCCTTGAAGACACGTGGAGGAACTTTTGATGCATGAGAGTACTAGACAACATTACTCGCAAGCCTCTTCTCACAACTCACCTAGTCCACGCTCAAATCGAGTCAACTCGAGTCCACAAAGCGCATTGCATGTACTTTGTAATTTGTATGAAAAAAAACGAATTCGGAAGATCCACAATTGCAAATGAAAATTATGTATATATTCGAGTGAGCTGCGGGGCTGCCCTCAACGCAACCTTCGCACACTCCAGCTGCTGAGCTACGCTACGACGGATATTCCGCTGCTGCTGCTACTTCTTCAGCTGCGGAGCTACGATACGGCGGATATTCTGCTGCTGCGCAACTACGCTACGACGGATATTCTGCTGCTGCTATTACTTCAGCGGCTCAATTACGATACGACGCTGCTACTCCAGCTGCTGAATATGCAGCTGCTACTCCAGCTCATCAACCATTGATATGCGTAGGTGGAGAAATTGATAGTGTTACGCCTGCTCCAACTGAACGTCCAGGAATGTTGATGTCAAAGGAGGGCGAAGCGGATACTGAACGATACGAATACGGAGGAATGTTGCTGACAAAGAGCGAAGCAGTGTATTTGCTAAAATCTCCAGAGTTCCAAGAGAATGTGCAGTGCCCTTTCTGTTTGTTTCGTGGCACTTCACGGTTCCGGTACCTAAACAATGTGAGAAAATGTAAACACAAGCTTCTTCAACCGAGGTTCCTCTGTAAACCTTGCAACCGGGCTTTCCCTCTTAGCGGCACTATTCGTGGAAGGTACAAGAAGGACAAGAAGACACTGCAGAAACAAAAACAAGAAGCAGCCGTAATTAGAGGTCCGTGCCTTGCTCATGACGATGATGCCCATCACGCAGAAGAACATGGTCGCAAGGAAAGGGATGAAGATCATAGCTGCATGGAATTGTCGGAGGATGAGATTATGGAAATCTTGTTCCCAGAATATCAAGAGGACAGCTCCTCTGCTGACACGAATGATGATCATGACACCCTCCTCGATTCTGATCAGCATCTGCAGAAACAAGAAGCAGCCGTAATTAGAGGTCCGCGCCTTGCTCATGACGATGATGCCCATCACGCAGAAGAACATGGTCGCAAGGAAAGGGATGAAGATCATAGCTGCATGGAAATGTCGGAGGATGAGATTATAGAAATCTTGTTCCCAGAATATCAAGAGAACAGCTCCTCTGCTGACACGAATGATGATCATGGCACCCTCCTCAATTCTGATCAGCATCTGCAGAAACAAGAAGCAGCCGTAATAAGAGGTCCGTGCCTTGCTCATGACGATGATGCCCATCACGCAGAAGAACATGGTTGCACGGAAAGGGATGAAGATCAGAGCATGGAAATGTCGGAGGATGAGATTATGGACATCTTGTTCCCACAATATCAAGAGAACAGACCTTCTTCTGCTGACATGAATGATGGTCATAACACCCTGCTCGATTATCAGTATCCGCACCTTCTAATGTCGAATGAAGATTTGGAAGGCTTCAGCCAATTAGTAGGCATGCCGATGCCGATCGAAGTCTAATTGTTTATTCTCTGCAGGATTATTCCATTCGCAAGAGTTTCTCCTTCTGTACAGCTGTAACGCATATGAGCTCGAAAAAACATCTGCGATATGGATTGTGCTGTTGTTCGTTGTAATCAAGTTAGTTTACCTTCGGAAAGGGCATGTGGGCTACTGCTGTCATCTCATCTCATCTAGCGTCTGTCATCAATGAACGGTTGTTTGACTTTTCATGTCTTCATTCTTCTCTCTCTCTCTCTTTCTCTCAAAGTAGGCGTTATTCTTCTCTCTCTCTCTCTTTCTCTCAAAGTAGGCGTTACGGATTTTATGATGTTGTGGATGATGAACTATTTGACAAAATTTTTTATTTATTTCGTTTTCGTTTTTGTGTGTGATGTTGATACGGTTATGGATAGCCATTCTCTATTGATGTTGCTCTTCCCTAATTTGATGTTTGTAGTGACATGGAATATGATAGTTTAAGAGGTATTGGCTCTCTTGTTATAGATGATATGATGAGTATGGTTGACATTGTTGAGGGTGTGGTATGTCTCATGTTTGTGTTGTTCAGATATGACATTGTTGAGGGTGTGGTTATGTCTCTTGTCGTGTGGTTCTATTGTATGTTGGATGATCATGGACGTTGAGGATGGAGACTGAGAGTAGGGTGTTCATTGCTTTTGAGACATGTCAAGTTTGATGTTTGTTATTTCTTGTTAACTGATTACATAAGGAATTGATTTGCTACTGGCTTTTGATGACGGTTGTCATAATATTGTTTTTGTTGAATGATATGAACAAAACTTCAGTTCTAACCACTAGTGCATTTGCATTTTAGTTCATTTAGGAAAGGCAATGGGTTATATGTATGGAAAGTACTTTGTAGACCTTGGCTTTTTGTATATGTAATAGGTTAGCCATGCACCATGGTTGGCAAAGTGGATTCCATAGTATAGTTCATTAACTTAAGCCTAGGTTAGTGCATATTGTGTGGTTTTAGACCCTTGATGTGTGCCATGCATCTAACACTTGTGTTTATTGTCACTGATCGAGTGAATATACATATGTGTGTCTGAGTAGCTGCATTAAAGAATTAGTGCTATCTGTATACCCTCAGAGACTATATTTGATGTTTTGTGTGAATTAGATAGCATTGCTCATGTGTGTAAACGAGAGAGATATCATTTAAGTCTCTAGTGAACTCTACATCTTGATGATTATTTACTTTCTTTTGCACACAATCATATTTAGGTTCATCTCGAAAGTAAGGTTTTAGCTGAGAGGAAAGAAAGAACATATTGATTTTGGTCTCTGGAATTATGATTCTTTTTGGATGCTCTTATCTCTTTCCATTTGTGGTGAATTTATGTTGGTAATCCTTTATGTTATTCATGCCAAGTATGGAGTCGAGGTTCTCTTGCTTGAACTAGGGAAGAGATGAATTTGCATTGTTTATAATTTTTCCTGTCTATAATGATTTATGCATTATTACTATTTGGGGTGTGTTGTTATGCTTATATATTGTAGCAATTGAGTGAAATTGAGTCCAATCATAGCTTTTTGAAGACAACTGGTAGATGGACATGTCACATGTATCACACAAGAGGTCAAGGATCTCACTTTCATGTTTTGGACAACAGAGAGCAGGGTATCACCAAATAAGAAGACTATAAGTACGTCGACCCGACTTGCTAAAAGTCAATATTTGGAGCACCAATTTCTTGATGTATCTCATGTATTCCTATTTTCAATTGTCAATTCGCGATTTCAGCTAATTGGACATAGTGAAAAGTAAATTAGTAATATAAAACTAAACATAAACTAACTTATTTAAAATTTAGCTAGTAAGAAGCTAGTTATAACAAGATAATAGTTAATAGATAGAAGTTATGCATACCTATTTGAGAAGTTACAAACTAACAAGTAATAGTGAAATCTATGCATACTTAACTAGCTAGTAAAAAGAGAGTTAGTAATAGCGCATTCAAAATAAGCTATCTAATAATAGCTAATTAATAATAGATGTGTAAGATCAAGTTTACTAGTAATACCTACTTAGTAGCAATAGCTAACTAGCAACATACTTACTATCAACAAACTAAGAACACACTTAATAGTAATAGCTACTTAGTAGAAATAGCTAAGTAGTAACAAGCTGCTTAGTAGAAATAGGTAAGTAGTAACAAGCTACTTAATATCAACAAACTAAGAACAAGCTTAATAATAATAGCTACTTAGTAGAAATAGCTAACTAGTGACAAGCTAATTAGTAAAAGATAATTACTAATTAAAACTAACTATTTAAGAACCACCTACCTAGTAGCACCTAACTAATAACAAGCTAACCACTAACAACTAATCAAGTTCTAGCTACTTAGCAATAGTTGATTGATAACAAGCTAATTAGTACATGTAATAGCTCCGCCATGCACCATAGTTGTTGAAGTGGATTCCAGAGGGAAGTTCATTAAGTTAATCCTAGATTAGTGCATATTGGTTGGGTTCAGGCCCTCGTTGTGTTCCAAGTGTAGCACTCAATTGGAGACTTCTAAAATATAGCACTATGGTGTATTTGTATGGTGTTTTCATATGAACGCTCTCTAGCTTGCATAAATACACATCTTGCGTAAGGGAAACAATGCACTCTCTACGATATTCATTTTGGTATGCACAATATTCAGAATGTTGTATGCGATATTCATTTTGGTCTCTAGAATTATGATTCTTTTTTTATTCTCTTATCTCTTTCCATTTGTGGTGAAGTTATATGTTGATAATCCTTTATGTTATTGATGCTAAGTATGGTGCGGAGGTTCTTTATGTGTTTATAATGTTCTATGCATTATTACTATAATGTTTTATTAATTGAACCAGGGCTGATGGTTAAATTTCGAAGGCTTTAGAGCCCTTGGATATCATCAAGATCCAATGATAGACATTGAAAGGTGCATTTCTGCCATGGGGGAGGCTTAGGGCCGTTGGATCAACTAGGAGACCTAGTGGACGAGACAAAAGAGCACCAATCCACCTTGGGAAGGGCCTGAAACCATCCAATTAATTCAAAGCTAATCGAATACAGGAAATGCAAAGATGCCTTTGTTTATGAAGGGTCATCAAGGCCATTGGCTTCCAACTAAATTGAAGGGCTAAGATTAAGGGCACCTCATTTCACATGAAATTCATTGATATCCAAAGGATTTCCATTGAATCGAAGGGCCGAAAACTAATGGTGACTCGACTTTTGCATCTTATGCTTAGCCCTTCGATCTTTGGGGCCATCTAAAGGTTGTGGTTCATTCATGTGAGATCTTAAATCACTCAAGGCAAGGAAGACACCAAATGAAGTCAAGTTTTATACCTTTGAATGAGGAAAATCAAGGGAAGCTTATGTCTAGCCTAGTTGATTAATTAACTAGACTATGGCCACTGCACTCTTCCTATTGGTGTCATTCTTCTCTTCAGTACATCCACATAGTTTGTAAATTGTGATTCGGATTTTTTCCCTATAAGGCTCATTTCTTTATCAATAGAGTTATGCAAAAATAGAAATCATGCATATTTATCGTTAATGAGACACTTGATTAGACCCGTTTCTTGACTAAAAGAGTCATCTTGATTAATAGTGATGTTTGAATAAGCTAGTTGACTCATAATATACAAATTAGAAGAATAAAATATTCCAAAGAACCAAAAAAATATGTAATGTATATGTCGTTACAAAGAATTACAAATGAAGATTATCAATTGTGTAATGAAATCAATAAGATGACTAAAAAAAAAGGGTACGAGGTAAGAAAATAATAAAGTGAATTAAAGAAAAAGAGGGAAGATCGAAAAAGGGAAGATACAAGTGATTATAAGGCCAAATCGAAACCACTAGTGCTATTGTGAAACAAATTAATACTTGTAAATCTTTCTCTCTCTCTCTTTCTCTTTCTTTCTCTCAAAGTAGGCATTACGGATTCTATGATGTGGATGATGAACTATTTGAAAAAGAAATTATTTATTTCATTTTTTTTTTGTGTGTGATGTTCCAAATCATAAGGTAACTTGATCTTCGTGCAATCATCTTCAAACCATGAATTATAACCATGAATTTTCATCAAACACTACAACTTATCTATTTTTACAAAGAGTTTTGGGAATGATGATCCAAAGTAATATAGTATTCTAGAAGCATAGATTTCAAGCCTAGGAGTCTATTATTGTTCTCTGATGTTATGAAGGTTGTTCTAGAGCATGTTTTTTCGAAGACCATCTCATCTCTAAATACTATCCATCACCTCTTCACAATGGTATTAGAGCATAGTCAAATATTAGGCATTATGGGTGATGGATTAACCTCATCTAGTTACAAGTTGGATCAAAGAATATAATTAGCATGGTCTGTAAGAATGAAGTCTTTTGTACAAGAAAGGAATTTGTATGGACATATCTTAGGAGATGAGATGATGCCAGTACTTAGAACCAAGGGACAACCAAATCAATAGGAGTAGGAAAGGTTGAATACATGGTGGGCAAAGGATGCTATCGAAAGTTCATATATTCTCAACCCTATCTCTTATTTTTTACACCCTCATATTAGGAACTTTAAGACCTCTCAACAGACATGGAATTCTTTAGAAGCATTTTTGTCCTCAGGTACCAAAGCTAGGAAGAAGATGCCCAATAAAAGTGTGACTCTCTTGAAAAGTCGGGTCCTCTTGAAAAGTTGGGTCCACCCTCACAATTCTTATGCATATTGCTTTGAGTGTCGTCACTGTAAGTTCATGAGATAACTTGCTATAGCTCACTTCATTTGAATGTGTGCAAAAGTTCTCGGGTCAATTGCAACGAGGTTGTGAGCTTTGAGAAAAACACGGATAGCCTTCTTCCATTAATAATACGAGGTTTTCTAAAGGTGCCTTATACTCATAACTTATCCATTTTGACCCAAAGTTTTTGGAATGATGCTACAAAGTACTATACTGGTCGAAAATCATATATGGTGATTCTATTAAGGTTCTCTAGAGCTATCTACACTAGTATAGAGCAGGTTTTTGCCAAGACCATCTCATTTCTGCATACTATCCATCACCTCTCTACACCTTGGAGCCTTACAACTCCATTCTACTATAGACATGCTAGAAATAGTGCGTATGATCTTGATTCGTACCCTTTGTGTGTTCCATTTACCTAGTATTTTCGTTAAGTATAATGGTTATAAAGTGAATGAATCTAGAAAAAGTCCCTAAGAGCCCTAGGGACCTTATCAACATTTAGTTCTCACCTTTTTCGATGAACCTTCTCTTGTTGAGGAGTATTAAAACCACAAAGGTTTCTTTTTTATCTTATTCTTCAAGCCGTTTTACGAATGTTGGTTTGTTGTTATAATGAATTCTTTCTTTTCACATTGTTATGTTCGAAGTGGCTAAGCTTTGATCTTAGGCCCTTACATGATTGCCCTATTGAAAGGTCCTGAGAAACTTGGGTTGTGCTACGAGATCTATGTAATACAATGTAGCAAGAGGAACGAATGCATCCTTATTCAATGATATAAACACTCTTCACTCGCTTGCGATTCGGATAGCCCTTTCGCTTGCGATGCTTTGATATTTTAACCCTTACGAGATGCCTTGGGATAGCCTTTCACTTGTACAATTGCTCTTTCAGATTACTCTAACTTAAAAAGATTAGGCTGTGGCCAAACTTCCTCTTTAGAAGAAAAAAAAAAGAGAAAGAAAAGGGACTTAACAATTCACTTGAAGACATGTGGAGGAACTTTTGATGCATGAGAGTACTAGACAACATTACTCGCAAGCCTCTTCTCACAACTCACCTAGTCAACGCTCAAATCGAGTCAACTCCAATCCACAAAGCACATTGCATGTACTTTGTAATTTGTATGAAAAAAAGCGAATTCGGAAGATCCACAATTGCAAATGAAAATTATGTATATATTCATGTGAGCTGCAGGGCTGCCCTCAACGCAACCTTCGCACACTCCAGCTGTTGAGCTACGCTACGACGGATATTCCACTGTTCCTGCTACTTCTTCAGTTGTAGAGCTATGATACGGCGGATATTCTACTGCTGCGCAACTACGCTATGACGGATATTCTGCTGCTGCTATTACTTTAGCCAGCTGAATTACGATACGACGCTGCTACTCTAGTGCACTACATTTGTATATCATGTGTTATTTTAAGATATTGGGCATCCCAAGTACACTCTGATCTCTACTGATTTTTTTAGGGGTCTTTATATAATGTAGCTAGCCGTTTATGTCAAACCTCAAGTTCTCATAGGGTTTGGGTGCCATAGCTGAACATGAAAATGTTCTTGGTGTCTTAGAGTTCAAATGTGAACAACCTACATGTCTTCTGTCCCTTTTCTATCTTCTTGAAACCTTGAAATGGATCCTCAACATAGGCTTGATGCCTCACTAAAATTTACTTGCAACCATTTCTCCACAATCTGACCTACACATAAGATTCTTTGTAATGGTTGGCACATGAAGAACTTTGCTTAGTAGGTTCATATTACCATTAGAGGTCGTCACATTTCCTATCTTCTCAACTAGATGTCTTGTTTCATCACTTGTTTGGACTTCATTCTTGTTCTTTGGAGCTTCCAACTCGGAGAGTAGAGCTACATTTTTTACACATGATTTGAGCATCCAAGATCTATGTAGAATACATGCTCATCATACTTACCTTCCTTCATTGTCATTTTTATAAGTAGAAGTTAATCCTCTTAAGCTTGATCATCTGTGTAATTTTTGTAGTCTCTCCTTCCTTTGTATCCTCCCTGATAGTTATTGTTGTAGGAGTTGTTGTTGTATCCATAAGAGTTGTTGTACCTACCTCTTGAAGTTCCATAGTCTTCTCTAGTATATCCTCTTCCTCTCTAATCCCTTGGATTCCTAAAGCAATTCTCTATGATGTGACTTCATATACCATATATGGCATAGGGTGAGGAGCTTTGAGCTCTCCCATTACCTTGTCAATCTCCTTTGTCTCTTCCTCTTGAACCTCTGCCTCTACCTACAAAATTAGCTTGATATGTACTTCCTTGATCATAAGATTTCTCACCTTTCCCTTTGTTGTCCCTGGCTTTATTCTTATTTGTATACATTGGTTACCATTCTAGTTCTCACCATTCTTCATGAGCTTTACTTCATGTCTTAAGAGTTTCCACATGAGTGTGTTGAAATCAATCCCTTGCATATCAATGTAGAGATCCATGGTTGTGGTGAAGGCTTCCCATTTGTCATGAGTTTTGCCTATATGTCCTATAGATACAATCCATAATAGAGGAGTTAATGATAGCATGTAATCACCTCCCTCTAAACAACGTAGGCCAAATTATGAAGACTATAGAAGGAAACTTACTTGAAGGATGGAAAAGGACCATGGCATTTTTTCAGTATGGAGTTTGAACACATAAGATCAAATTGTCTGGAAGCATAGGAATATGATGGAAAGAAGCAAGAAGCTAAGCTTAAAGCTCTAATGACTAGCATGGCTGTAGTATCGTATGAGGAGCCAGTGGCAACACTTATCACTCAATCTGATAAATAACATCAACCAAAAGATTTGGGTATGCACTCTAGTATTTGAGAGCAACACAAGGTATACAACCAAGCATCTAGTTGAGCTTCTCAAGAACCACCTTATTTTCATGCTAGAACAAGCTACTTCATTGAGTATGGAGCCACTATACTAGATGTAAGTTGTAGTCAAGAATACAATTTATTTGGATTTAGTAATAGCTCTAGATAGCCGAGTTTTGAAGGAATTCGTTGGTATGATAGAAAGAACAAAAGAATAGTAACAAGATTAATTTCCCATGGGGAAAACAAATTCAAAAACATTGGATATTGTCCTTGATTCCTAGCAAGTATTGTGTAAACTAATGATTCAATTACATTGAGCTGATTTGTTAGCCTTAGTCTTTGCTTTTCAAGAAGATCTTTTAGCTAAATTTCAGACTCCTATTCTAGAGTCTATAGTGGGGTAGAGGTATGTCCCAATCAATCAAATAGAAACGGCAAAGGAAGGATTGCTCCTTTTATTAAAATTTGATACCAATCTAGACCTATGTCCAAAGTTTTGATCAATGGAGGTTCTAGAGCTAATATTTCCACTTTACCCATTTGTCGTTGTATGGGGTGGACAAAAATTCAACCTACTCCTTTCTACATTAGTATGGCTAAACAATCTTGAGTACAACCCATTGGGTTATTTAAGGATATTCCCATATGGATACAATAAGTTGCATTCAATGCTACATTTGTAGTTATTGAATTGTTAGGGAAACGGGATGATTATAATTCCAACAAGATTGGGGACACCTATCCATAACTTTTTGTAAGGGGCATAAAAGATATTTCATACCATTGGGTGATAAATAGGCCTACTCCAAGGCCTAGCTATTGACCATTACAGAACTTGGAAATATGCTTGACGGCCTGGGGGAGGAAGAGGAAGCTCAATTTCTTGAAAGATAATAAAAATCTTTGGTTAGCTTGTTTTATTGATATTCCAAAAGTTTTAGCACAATCTCAAGGTTTGGAGCCTCTTACAAGTATGGTTGGATGGGAAAGAGTCTAGGATTAACTTTTTATTAATGACAATTTTATCCTACCTATTGAAGATCTTTTGAGAAAAATAGTATATAGGTGCAAATGGATCAGTTGCAGTCCATTAATTTGGGTCCCAATGATAAACCTCAGTTGATTGAAGTTTGTATGAATTTGTTAGCATTGTTTTGCAGTGATTTGGTTGCCTTGTGTTGAGATATCAAGCTCAACATGTGATGATCCAGGATGACACGTACCAGTTTTTTGTTTCTCTGACATGTATAGTAGTCACGCCGGTATATGTCAGAGTGATGGAACATTTGTTCCTTGTCAGCTCACTCATTCGTGGACATTAGGTTTTTCCTTATGTAATGATCTTTATATATTGCACTTGTTGTATTCTTGTTTTTAGGTCATTCTTGTACATTCCTTTTTATGTAATAGAAGAACAAGAAGAAGATGATCATTCTTCATTGCCTCAATCTGTTTGTGTGCTTCTCCTTGAGAGTGAGAGTGTGTGTGAGAGCTCTCTTCCTTATCTCCTTCCTCGTGACATGGTATCAGAGCCAGTGTGGGGCAACGGTGAAGAGTACATAGCAAGGCATGGAGAAAACGTGATTTACAAATGACATCCGTTTGCTACGAGAATCGGCATGAAGGTAGAAGACCTCAAACGTTTCGGAGCCATCTCGAGCTCCGTTTTGAGCCCTGCAAGGTGGGGCCCACAGAAAAACTAGGTCAGTTTCAGAAACTGTAACTTGCGTTGTGTTCGGCAACACTCATATATTCCAGATCCAAAATTTCAAGTGATTCTGTGTACTGTTGATATACGAAAACTGTGTTTTTCTGAGATTGAATTGTCACTTCATAGTGCGAGAGTGTTCAAGCAGAAGTGATGCTTGTAGTGTTTTGCAGTGTTGTGAATTGCTGCAGAAATGGAAAACGCAAATGGAATGAGTCAAATTATGAGCGATAAGCTAGACAAGAACAAATTCCATGCTTGGAGATTTAGAATGATGAATTTCCTGATGGGAAAAGGCTACTGGAAGTACATCGTAGGAGAGAATGAAAATGCTTCGCAGTTACCAGAAAGGAATCGGACTGCAGATCACATAAGAGCATATGAGGAATGGAATCAAGGAGCATGAAAGGTAATGTACTGGCTATCTATTAGCATACAGAATAGCATGATTGGACACATACAAGATGCCAAGACTCCAAAAGAGGCTTGGAACAGTTTGGTCACATTGTATGAGACCAATACAAAGGCATGGAAATTGCAACTCAAGAACGAGCTGCATACATTGGAGAAGAAGAGCATGTCGGTAAGTGACTACACCTTGAAAATCAAAAGCATATGTGAGTCACTTGCATCTATTGGCGTGAATGTAGATGATGAGCCAAAGAGGTCGCAAAAATTTCCAAAGATATGATTCAGGTAATGATAGTAAAGGATGCTAGAATTGTGGTAAACCTGGACAGTTTGAACGTGATTGCAGGTTGAAGAATCAAAATAACAGAAGGCAGCAAAACAACTATGCATCCACAAGTGCAAATGATTCTAAGAAGCTCTTCATGGTTCAACACCACATGATGAATACGATGTCTGCTAGTATTTCGAAATCGAATGATAATGTCTGGTATGTTGACTGAGGTGCTTCAAATCACATGACCAGTCATGCAGAATGGTTTAGTAGTTTGCAGAAAATGCCAGTTCCTGGATATGTTGAAACAGGTGATGATACGTCGCATCCTATTGAGCATACAAGAAACATAGCATTGTCTATGGAGGACAGGAAGGTAAAACATCTTGGTGATGTGTTGCATGTTCCAAATATAATAAAGAATCTGGTTTCTGTTGGACAAATGGTTGACCAAGGATTACAAGTCAGGTTCAATGCTGATGGATTATATGTGGAAGAGTACAAGCATGATGGACGATTGGTTGATAAAGGAAACAAAGTGGGTAGGATGTTCACCTTAAATGTGCAGATTCCTGAAATGAATGCAGCCATGTTTGCAAAAGGTGCAAGAGTTATTGCAGATATAGAGATGTGGCACAAACCGATTGTACATGCAAACTTGCAAAGGCTGAAATTGATGCAGTCAAAGGAGATTGTCCATGGACTACCAAATTTCAAAGTTGCAGAAATGCAAAAGGTATGTATAGCATGTCAATTTGGTAAACAGTCAAGAGCATCATTTCCACATGACAAGCATGTTAGTGAGAATGTACTAGAAGTAGTACATATAGATGTGTGGGCTCCAGCAAAGACCACATCTATGGGTGGTTGCAGGTTTTATGTTACTTTCATTGATGATCATGCATGCAAAGTATGGGTATATTTCATGAAAGAGAAGAGCGAGGTGTTCACTCACTTCCAGAATTTTAAAGCTATGGTGAAAAGCACACAGGGAAGTACATTCAGACATTAGGATCTGATGGAGGAGGTGAATACATGTCAAATGAATTCAGCAATTTTCTAAAAAATCATGGAATTCGACGTTAGTTTTCATGCACGTACACACCACAACAGAATGGTGTTGTTGAATGCAAAAATAGACATATTACAGAAATAGCAAGAGCATTGATGGCTGAGAATATGCCTCATTGTTATTAGGCAGAAGCTGTGCATACTGTTGTATACATCATGAACAGAACTTCGATTGCTACTGTACATCAAGTTACACCTGAAGAGAAATTTACAAGTAAAAAGCCAAACTTAACACATCTCAAAGTTTTTGGCTATATTGCATATGTACATGTCCCAGATGAATTGAGGATGAAGCTTGATCCAAAGGCAGAAAAGTGTGTCTTCATTGAATACTCCCTTGAGCAAAAGGGATATAAATATTATAACCCACTCACATGATATGTAAAGGTGAGCAGAGATGTGGTATTTGATGAAATGTCAAGCTTCTATGCAAATGCCAAAGAAGGACTGAGTCTTGAACCAAATGACAAAGAAAATGCTGAAAAATCAAGTGCAGAATCTCAGGTTTTGAGTGGACCGGATGCATCACCAAGCAATAGTTCCAACTCAAATCCATGGAGTGGAAGATTACGTGGAAATTTCAGTACAACAAATTCATTAAATACATCCAACAAAGGTAAAGAAAAGCTTTCTGTTGGTCATAAAACATGTGCAGGTTTTGAAGACGTTGATGGGGATTCAAGCGGTTCATAAAAGAGTCTTGATGAGGAACTTGGATTGCCCTCTGTGAAGACTCCAAGAGTAAGAAGGGCACATGCAGATGGTACAAGGAGAAGTGACCCAGGACCAAGAAGATCTGGGAGGATGCGGAATTCAGTGCAACGATTGACATATGATAGTTACATGGCTCGTCATTGTGCCTACATGACAAAGGTAATACAAGATGTTGAACCTTCTTGCTTTGAAGATGCAATTGGAATTGCAAATTTGGAAAAAGCTATGGATGAGGAGATGGCTGCACTTTATGGAAATGATACATGGAAGCTGGTTCCATTGCCGCAAGGAAAGAAACCCATAGGCTGCAAATGGGTTTACAAGGTAAATCATAATGTTGATGGTAGCATAAGCAGGTATAAAGCACGATTGGTAGCTAAAGGATATGCACAGACATATGGCATTGATTATGAGGAAACATTCAACCTTATAGCTAAAATGTCTACTGTCAGGACACTTGTTGCATTAGCTACAGCAAAAGGATGGACTTTACATCAGATGGATGTGAAGAATGCTTTCCTACATGGTGAGTTACAAGAAGAAGTATATATGGACCAGCCACAAGGATATGAAGATTCAAAGCATCCAGAATATGTTTGCACGTTGCAAAAGGCTTTGTATGGGCTGAAGCAAGCCCCTCGTGCATGGCATGTAAGGATTGCTAACTACTTAACCAGCATTGGGTTCTCTATGTGTGATGTAGATCACTCACTATATGCAAGGAAGGCTGATGATGGCATCACTATTGTGGCTATTTATGTTGATGACTTGATTGTAGGTGGTGATAATGAAGGGAACATCAAAGAGGTAAAGCAACTTCTTATGTAGGAATTTGACATGAAAGATCTTGGTGTGTTGCGCTATTTCTTGGGCATTGAGTTTATACATACAGAAACAGGTATATGGATGTCGCAAAGTCAATATGCCTTGAATGTGCTACAAAACTATGGTATGGCTGGTTGTAAGCCAATTTCTATGCCATTCGATCAGAATTTGAAGTTGGATACTACATCAGGTGAAGCATTGGAAAATGCTACTATGTAAAGGAAAATTGTGGGAAGTCTTATATATCTCATAATTACAAGGCCTGATCTAAGCTATACTAGTTGGACTTGAAAGTCAATTTATGCAGGTTCCCAGGAAGCCACATTTGGATGCTCTGAGGTGCACTCTACGTTATTATGCATTGTTTTATGAGGCTAGGTATAGATTTGCACGTTTATGGATACATCGATGCAGATTGGGCTGGTAGCATTCCAGATAGAAGATCTACTAGTAGTTTTCTATTCTCACTTGGGAGTGCAGCTATTACATGGAGCAGCAAGAAGCAACCCACTATTGCTTTGTCCAGTACAGAGACTGAGTATAGAAGTGCTACAATGGCAGCATGTGAGGCATCATGGCTGGAGATGTTACTTGCAGATTTAAGTGTGGAAGTGCAAAAGCCTATCACTATAATCTATTGTGATAATCTTAGCAGCATACAATTAGCACAGAACCCTGTTTTCCATGCTAGAACAAAGCATATCGAGGTACATTATCACTTCATCAGAGAGAAGGTATTTGCAGGTGATATTGATCTTGTTTATGTGAGAACAGATGAGCAGGTTGCTGATATTTTCACCAAAGCACTTGGAGCTGAGAAGTTGAAGAAGTTTCGGGAGATGCTTGGATTACAGGATATGGCATTGAGCTTGAGGGGGAATGTTGAGATATCAAGCTCAACATGTGATGATCCAAGATGACACGTACCAGTTTTTCGTTTCTCTGACATGTATAGTAGTCACGCCGGTATATATCAGGGATACTTCATTGAGCTTTATTAGATTTATCTATCGAGAGTGATGGCAAATTTGTTCCTTGCCAGCTCACTCATTCACGGACATTAGGTTTTTCCTTATGTAATGATCTTTATATACTGCACTTGTTGTATTCTTGTTTTTAGGTCATTCTTGTACATTCCTTTTTATGTAATAGAAGAAGAAAAAGAAGATCATTCTTCCTTGCCTCAATCTAGAGTGAGAGTGTGTGTGAGAGCTCTCTTCCTTATCTCCTTCCTCGTGACACCTTGTTGAAGGAATTAAAGGATATCTTTGCCTAGGATTACTCAAATATGCAAGTTCTGGATCCTTCTTTGTATCAACATAAGATTTATTTGAAATTGGATGCACCTCTAATTATTCAGCATCCATATTGAATGAATTAAAACTTTTCTAAGCAAGTGAAGGAAGAATTGGACCAGCTACTTCAAGTAGGATTTATTGTCCCAATTGAATGCCCAAAGTGGATGTCCCCTATTGTTACTATTCCAAATAAAAATAAACAACTACAGATCTATGTGGATTATACGAAACTTAATGCAGCTACTATTTTGGCTCCTTTTTCCTTGCCATTTCTAGATACTATATTTGATGAAGTTGCAAGATTTGTATGGCTAAAATAGATGTGCCCAAAACTGCCTTTATTACAAATTGGGATATATTTGCTTGTACCATCATATGGTTTGGACTTCGGGATGTCCCTAGTACTTCCTAGTAGTGCATGCATCAAATATTCACTCAGTATTGGACTAGCTTTATGTGTGTCTTTTTGGATGACTTATCAATTTCTGGAACATGGTCATTTGCAAGATTTGCATCTTTTTTTGTTCAATATTGAGAAGTGCATCTCTATTAAAATCTTAAAAAGTCTACTTTTGGACTTACATGTGCTAAATTACTTGGTCAAATTATTTCCTAGGAAGGTATCATGGTTGATCCAGACACCATGAAAGTGATTTTGCAAGCCTACACTCCAAGGTCATCAAAGGAAGTATTAAGGTTTTCATACCAAATTCGGTGGCACACTCACCACATGGTGTGTTGCTCACATTTCTATACCACTTAATTGGTTGGCTCATGCCAAAATGAATGACTTCCACTGGGATACATAGTGTGATTTGGCTTTCCATAAGAAAATGCTCTTAAATAAATTTTACAAGCTCCATACTATACCCAAATGTTCCATGCCTTTGTTGATGCATCGAATGTGGCTATTGCCATTGTTCTTATGTGGAAATCTAGATGAACGTTGTATTGACCAGTCTATCATGCAAGTCGATGAAAGATGAATGTGAAGAAGAGTTATTTAGTGATCAAACATGAATGATTGGGATTGATCTACTTTATTAAGAAGTTTTGATACTATTTATTAGGCTAACAAATTACCTTTCATATGGATTAGTATGCTTTATTGTACATGGTTAAACAATAGAACCTAGTAGGTAGACTTGTGTAGTGTGTGCTACTCCTACAAAAATTGGACTATGATGTGTTCCATCAACCAGGTTCTTCACATGTAGTGATTGATTTCTTATCTTGATTGTATAGTGGAAAACCTTAAGATGGGGCTGATGCTTCTTTTCTAGATGTAGAAATTTTTCATTTTGTTGAAGCATCTAAGCCTAAATTACGTAACCCCACATGTTATGATGAAATGTTGTCTTTTCTTTCCATAGCTGTACCCCCCGCTCATTTTCAATCTACTATGCAAAAAAAATTATCCCTTCATAGTCGAAAATTTTCAATTATTTTGGACCAATTATATTTTAAGGATCTTACTAGTGCATGGCTATGATGTGTTCCCCCACATGAACTTCAGGCTATGAGCTTGGATGCTCATTCTAGAATTACTAGTTGTAACTGAGATGCAAACCTTACTGCTCGAAAGGTTTTGCAATGTGATTTTGGTGCCTATATTGTGTGTTGATATATTTCGGTAGTGGTGTATGAACACACTTAGGATGGTTGGGGCACGTTTTCCCCTATCTAGGAGGTTTTTTCCTCCAGCTTGTATATACACCTATAACCCTAAGAGGTTACTTATCTTTGTACATTCACTTGGTAATTCATTCAATGTTGTGTTCCAAGCTTCTTCTACTTCCTTGTGTTGCAGAGAAGGTCGCTTCTTCATCTAGGGCATCATCACCACCCCTCGTGTGTGAGTGAGCTCTCTTCCTTATCTCCTTCCTCGTGACATGGTATCAGAGGTAGTGTGGCTGTAGAGAGCTCGTGGAGAAGGCCGACAGTGAAGAATACATGAGAAGGCATGGAGAAAGTGCGATTCACAAACAATCTCATATTGCTATGAAAAATGGCATGAAGGTAGAAGGCATTAAAATATTTTCCCGAGTTATTCTTTTAGTGTCACTCATTTTTCTCAGATTTTTGTTTTGGAGCCATCTCGACCTCTATGTTGAGCCCACAAAATTGGCAAGCGAGTACACTGTTCTTTTCATTTTGCTTCCACGCATGTACTCTCTACATGGACTGGGTTTTTTTGAGCTTGATTTGTCCTTGTTTTTTGTTGAAACAAATGAAAAATAATGTCAACAAGTAACGTCCGAATCAAGATAGGTCTTGTGTTGGGTGGAGGCAAGTTGATGGATTCCATTAGAAAACAGAGCACATCAGCCTCCCATCCACCATGCACAACTATCGAATACTCATTTTTTCTAGTGAGAGTGTCAAATGCTATGGGCATACATTCCTTTGATATTGTTTGATTTTTGTGTAGTAACGCAGATGCATGTTGCGATAAATACAACTTGTTTGCAAAAGAAAAAGTGTTTGAAGTACAATGCAGGTGGGTGTTATTTGGAAGAGGCAACAACCAACACTTTTACTTAAGATTATGTTGGAATATGAGGTTCATCAATTCTAGTATGTAAGCAAAATTTCGGATGCGCCATTCGTGTCACCATATATATTGCAAGAGTCTCTGTATTTCCTTTGGATATTGTGGTGTGGGTGGATCTTGAACCAATTTTGATTTGTTTGGAACAATTACAATTCCTTTCTTGGAAATGATATTCCCAAGTGATTTGCTATAGTGAAAAGCAAAAAATGATTTTACTATGTTGGACTGAGCCAAACATCTCTATAGCATTCAAAACATAGCCATAAGTAACCCAAAATTCTCCAATGTGTAGCTAGACATTGAGAATCCATCTAGAAAAACCTATGGGACTTAGTACAAAAAGGAGAAAAAATTTCTTGCCTACATGTTTAAAAATTAATGGACACATTCATTAGACCAAACCACATAACCATACAAACATAAAGTCCCTAGTTTGTGATAAGGGTATCTTTGGCACATCCAATTCAACCATTCTTACTTGGTTTTAGACACTAAATCCATCCATAAACTTTTATATTTCTTGACCAACAACCTCATCAAGCATGATATCCAAGAATGGTAATGGGGATGCATTAGGGGCTGTAGCAGCATTCAACTTTTTTCTTTTTCAAAATGATTGCAATAGGTGAAATCCATTTTGGATTCTTGATGGATAATGAATACAAATTCTTATAGCCAATTGATTTCTTGCTTCACCATCTTTGCATAATTAGGATTCATCTCATAACGTAATTGTAGAATGGGGGTAGCTTTTGGTTTAACTGATATCCATTATTGATAAAAGAATGGATCCAATTCTTGCATATCTTTATAATCCTAGGAAAATAAATTTCTAAATTATGACAATAGGCCTAATCGATTGGTTGTAAAAGATTATGGTAAGTTAGCACATATTTACCATTTGCAATTGCTTTGAAGTTCCCAAGCTGTAAGTCTCTCGTTGATCCTCCAAGGTTTGGCTTATAAGTATTATGTGCAATATTGAGTGTATTTTTGGAGCTATTTGGCTCCTTTTCCAATCTCTTGTGTAAATTCTCTATTGTCTCTATATTCTCTCTATATACTCTCTCTCTATATTGATTGTGGGTCTTAAAAACCAACAATTGATATCAGAGCACACGTGCTTGAGAATATTTTAAGAGACTTTTGTTGATCATATGGAAAACTTGCTTAATTGAGGGATATTGCAATGAACTCCATGGTCACGGTAGATAAGTTCAAGGGTGATAATTTTCATACTTGGCAAACAAGGTTGCAATATTATCCCATGATCATTGACCTATGGGATGAAGTTGAAGCTAAAATTAGAACGCTTAAACATGGAGATATTGGACTATTATAGGTGTTGCACAAGGCTACTATATGAATCAAGCTCAATAAGCTCAAAGTGTTGTCTCATCATCATCATCATCCGATGCAAGAGGAAGAGCAAGAGGGGCTACACAAGCAAGAGGGGTAAGCACTTTACATGCATATCAAGGACCAAGTGCAAAGGCTTTATCAAGAAACGGAAGAGCCTAAGTAATGGATTTATGCATCATCGTATAGCCATCAAAAGTGAAAGAGAAGTATGGATAAAGTTGGAAGCACTATTCAACACAAGGACACAACAGTTCTTGTATCAATTCTTATATCCATTTTCCAACATGAAGGGCTCAACATCAATAACAGAGTATTTGAACAAGTTCAAAAGTTACCTAGCAGATTTGGCTGGGATGAACAATCCAATTTAAAAACAAATTGCAATTCTACTTCTTATGAAAAGTCTACTTCCTACATCAAGTAAGATATTTCATTTTTGCTTTTTGAAAGGCTCAAAAACTATATAAACAACACATCATGGGCATTATTACATACCTTGTAGCATACCATCTCTCTCAAACTCTACATTAAGGTTTTGGAGAACACCTTTGTAAATATTTTGTGCAATATTCAGTGGTATTTTTGGAGCTATTTGGCTCCTTTGCCAATCTCTAGTGTACATTGTCTCTCTCTAGTCTCTCTCTATACTCTCTCATATACTGATTGTGGGTCTTAAAAACCAACAACAACTTCATGTTTTGCACATGCCACAAGGTGAATTTAGTATTGATGAATGCCCTTTCAACATAAGCATGCAATCATCAAATTAGATTTGCATGCCCTTTCAACATAAGCATGCAATCATCAAATTAGAATTTGCAAATCTTTCACCCGAGAAGAAAAGGGGGGAGGGGTGGATGTGCATAGTGTGTGCATGCATTTATGTATACTAGTCATATGCTGTGCGTATGATATCACGTATTAAATTTCAGACTTTTTCTAGCCTTCTCTACTTCCACAAACAACTTTCTCACGTTTTGCATAATGCCAAAATGTAAATTTAGTATTGACGAACAATCTTTCAACATGGGCATCCAATCGTTAAATTAGAATTTGCATATCTTTCACCAAGGGATCATGTAATCTTTTTCTGGCCCCCAGGAATTTCATATAAATTTATGTCGCCTGTAATCTAGTTTTGAAATGTAGTGTAAAAATAGAGAATGCCAAAGTCACAGAAAACAAGAATATGACTAGACGCCACAAGTGATTGATGAATTCTTCGAAATAATTAGACACAAAAAAGATTCTTTCAATCAATTCTTAGTACTTAGGGATGTGAGACCTATGGATGAGTAACTGAACTAAACCTGACCACACAACCCAAAGAGTTTCAACCACCCAAAGCCTGCTGCATTAATATCATTATGATTCACAAAAGAGCTGTCTGTGACAGCTTGAAGTTCTTCTTTCAAAAAATTGAGAAGTAGATTAAGATTGAAATGTGGAGCCTTATAACATTCTTGTTTTCGAGGACTCATATTAAAGATAGATGAAGTTTGAACAAAAAAGGTTAGAGAAAAAAATCCATGGTCTTAATTTTCAGTTATTACTTAACACTTTAAAGATGATATTCTGCAATATCCAAGCTCATATCGAAAGGGATGTAGCAGTTCACGCATCCAGGCTCCTTGACTTAGCTGCCATACCGGCACTAATTTCACTTGTTCTCGATAGTGGGTAACTCCATATTGTTTAAGCGTTCAAGAGCTAATACTAGTGCCTGGGTACCAAGGTCTCCTTCACCATAGTTTAACCCTTACAAGATGCCCTTTCGCTTGTGATGCTTCGATAGTTTAACCCTTACGAGATGCCTTGGGATAGCCCTTCACTTGTACAATTGCTCTTTCAGAATACTCAAACTTAAAAAGATTACGGTTTGGCCAAACCTCCTCTTTTAGAAAAAGAAAAGAGAAAGAAAAGGGACTTAACAATTCCCTTGAAGACACGTGGAGGAACTTTTGATGCATGAGAGTACTAGACAACATTACTCGCAAGCCTCTTCTCACAACTCACCTAGTCCACGCTCAAATCGAGTCAACTCGAGTCCACAAAGCGCATTGCATGTACTTTGTAATTTGTATGAAAAAAAACGAATTCGGAAGATCCACAATTGCAAATGAAAATTATGTATATATTCGAGTGAGCTGCGGGGCTGCCCTCAACGCAACCTTCGCACACTCCAGCTGCTGAGCTACGCTACGACGGATATTCCGCTGCTGCTGCTACTTCTTCAGCTGCGGAGCTACGATACGGCGGATATTCTGCTGCTGCGCAACTACGCTACGACGGATATTCTGCTGCTGCTATTACTTCAGCGGCTCAATTACGATACGACGCTGCTACTCCAGCTGCTGAATATGCAGCTGCTACTCCAGCTCATCAACCATTGATATGCGTAGGTGGAGAAATTGATAGTGTTACGCCTGCTCCAACTGAACGTCCAGGAATGTTGATGTCAAAGGAGGGCGAAGCGGATACTGAACGATACGAATACGGAGGAATGTTGCTGACAAAGAGCGAAGCAGTGTATTTGCTAAAATCTCCAGAGTTCCAAGAGAATGTGCAGTGCCCTTTCTGTTTGTTTCGTGGCACTTCACGGTTCCGGTACCTAAACAATGTGAGAAAATGTAAACACAAGCTTCTTCAACCGAGGTTCCTCTGTAAACCTTGCAACCGGGCTTTCCCTCTTAGCGGCACTATTCGTGGAAGGTACAAGAAGGACAAGAAGACACTGCAGAAACAAAAACAAGAAGCAGCCGTAATTAGAGGTCCGTGCCTTGCTCATGACGATGATGCCCATCACGCAGAAGAACATGGTCGCAAGGAAAGGGATGAAGATCATAGCTGCATGGAATTGTCGGAGGATGAGATTATGGAAATCTTGTTCCCAGAATATCAAGAGGACAGCTCCTCTGCTGACACGAATGATGATCATGACACCCTCCTCGATTCTGATCAGCATCTGCAGAAACAAGAAGCAGCCGTAATTAGAGGTCCGCGCCTTGCTCATGACGATGATGCCCATCACGCAGAAGAACATGGTCGCAAGGAAAGGGATGAAGATCATAGCTGCATGGAAATGTCGGAGGATGAGATTATAGAAATCTTGTTCCCAGAATATCAAGAGAACAGCTCCTCTGCTGACACGAATGATGATCATGGCACCCTCCTCAATTCTGATCAGCATCTGCAGAAACAAGAAGCAGCCGTAATAAGAGGTCCGTGCCTTGCTCATGACGATGATGCCCATCACGCAGAAGAACATGGTTGCACGGAAAGGGATGAAGATCAGAGCATGGAAATGTCGGAGGATGAGATTATGGACATCTTGTTCCCACAATATCAAGAGAACAGACCTTCTTCTGCTGACATGAATGATGGTCATAACACCCTGCTCGATTATCAGTATCCGCACCTTCTAATGTCGAATGAAGATTTGGAAGGCTTCAGCCAATTAGTAGGCATGCCGATGCCGATCGAAGTCTAATTGTTTATTCTCTGCAGGATTATTCCATTCGCAAGAGTTTCTCCTTCTGTACAGCTGTAACGCATATGAGCTCGAAAAAACATCTGCGATATGGATTGTGCTGTTGTTCGTTGTAATCAAGTTAGTTTACCTTCGGAAAGGGCATGTGGGCTACTGCTGTCATCTCATCTCATCTAGCGTCTGTCATCAATGAACGGTTGTTTGACTTTTCATGTCTTCATTCTTCTCTCTCTCTCTCTTTCTCTCAAAGTAGGCGTTACGGATTTTATGATGTTGTGGATGATGAACTATTTGACAAAATTTTTTTATTTCGTTTTCGTTTTGTT
>MU263201.1:0-47580 GCA_020310875.1 Ceratopteris richardii
TGTGTGTATGCATATGCATGTGTGTGTATGCATATGCAGTGTGTATGTGTGCATGTGTGTATGCATATGCATGTGTGTATGCATATGCATGTGTGTATGCATATGCATGTGTGTATGCATATGCATGTGTGTATGCATATGCATGTGTGTATTCATATGCATTTGTGTGTATGCATATGCATTTGTGTATGCATATGCATATGCATATGTGTATGCATATGCATATGCATTGTGTATGTGTGTATGCATATGCATGTGTTTATGCATATGCATTGTATGTGTCTATGCATATGCATGCTTGTATGCATATGCATGCTTATGTGTATGCATATGCATGCTTGTTTGTATGCATATGCATTTGTGTGTATGCATATGCATTGTCTATGTGTGTGTATGTGTGTGTATGTGTGTATGTGTGTATATCAAAGGGAGTCTTTCACGATGTGGTGTCCATAGGCAGCCACATGTAGTGGAGGAAAGAAATGATTTTCCATTTTATCATCAAACGATGGAACAATTCACTATATACCTAGCCGAAGAGTCCTCCCTACCTATGACTAGGAGGATGCATATCATTAGATGGTGAGAAGAGAGTCTACCAACCTAAAATCACCCAACCACATTGGTTATCACTCCAATGGGTGAAGATGAAGCTCTATCATTAGAGTAATCCTATTGCCAACATCTATTGAAGAGAAGAGAGAAGGACAAAGGAGATCACGGAGAATAAAAGACCACAAGTGGGGTTCTAGTCACAAAGTCAATATAGCCATGATGGTTGAGATTATGAAGGAAGTAATGAAGCCAATAATTGAAGATGAAGCACTTGTAAATCAGGCATGGAAGGAGGTTATGCAAGAAAGTTGTGACAACTTAATCAAGAACGAAGTGTGGGAGTCCACTAGCACTAGGTGGGTATTGCAAGTGAAGTACATGATACAAAGAATCCTGGAATTCTATCAAGACGAATTGGTAACACAAGGACTTTCACTAACCCTTTTTGCTCTAATGACCACTACTTACATCATACTAACCCTAGGAGCTCATATGAGGTGGCATGTTTCTTTGTTAGATGTCAAATCAAAGGTTTTGAATGTTGACCTCAAGGAGGATGTATATGTGTCTCAACCGCAAGGGTTTGAGGCTCCTGGAAGCTACATGAAGGTCTTTGGTAATCTTATCTACTTATGGAGTACAATACAAGATATCAATTTTGAAGTTAGAATTTTGAGGAGGATTGGGAATATACCTCACGAAGGACATTCAAGAGTTGGCAAATTAGTACACTTGAGAAGAATGGTGTAAATAGTCTACTATCCAACCATGAAGAATGCAATAGGTACCCTCACAAAAGTGCTTACAAAGGATCTACTTCAAATACATCTTTGAAGCCTTGGGACTGGTTCAAGGATATAGTTTACTTTTGGGTGGGACATTGAGGGGGGTCTCATACACACTCAATGCCCCACCCTCATGGAAGACTTGGCATCATGCCAACAAAGCAGTTCACCTTCAGTGGACATTGGGGGGAGGGGTGTTAGACATAGTTGATGTTCCACCCTCATGGAGGACTTGGCATCATGCCAAGAAGGAAGTTTACCTTTAGGTGTACATTGATGGGGGTGTTAGATATGCTCAATGACTCACCCTTATGTAAAACAAACATTGTTCCATACCATTGTATTTTGTAAGGCCCCCATTACGAGGAGAAGCCATGTGAGAGTGTTGAACATTGGTACGTTCATGAGTTTGAGGTTAGATGAGGTCTAGAGCAGATCCTAGATGGACAGTTAGGAAGGTTACTTCTAAGCCATTGGATTTGAGCTTCATCCTATTTGAGGATCAACCTAAATCAGAGGCTAGATGTTGTTGTGGTAACCTCTACATGGTACTAGAGTTGCACCACTTGTCCATCATTATTCATCATTTTGTTTTTCTTATAGTTATCCTATGTGGAGACCTTAATCTGGTGGAAGTTGAGTAAGGTAAATGGGACAAAAGGGGGCAAATTATTGAAGGTCCCGATAAAGATGTTTGGGGCCTAGTTAAGTTTTTCCATGAGTTGGTGGAAGTCAAAGATGAGCATGGCTTCTCTTGGTCAAACCTCCAATCATACACTAATTTTTAAAAAGATAAGCTTGAAAAACACTATATAACTCAAAATATCATCCATAAATAGGAAATCTCCTTGGTTTATTGCTAATTTGTCTATTCTCTCCCTCCCCTCACTACAATAGTTGATCTCCTCGACATGACATGAGGTGTTCAACACCAATTCCTCTCAGATAAGTGTTGGAAGATGGCCATCAAGCAAACTCAATTTCTCCTTAGCAAAATTCAAGATGAGATTCAAAGAATTTGATGTACGTGAAGGAAAAACCTCTATCACAAGCTTTTTTGTGCGAGCAAAGCAAGCACCCACCCACCCAAGGCTTTCAACTAAGGTGGCAACCAAGGCATAGACCTTGGGATACCTTATCATTTGAGTCACCGAAGTCACCATTGGTGCTGTTGGCTGCACACAATAGAGGACCTCAACGATCAAGGAAGATGGAGGTTCGCGACACTTCTCGAGAGGTCACCCATCTGAGCTTGTACCCCCTAGAGCCTCCTTAATCAACAAGCTCTCTTGCCACTAAGATACACTCTTGTGGTGTCTGAAGAAGGGGAAAGAATAAGGTTAGCATTACCTTGAACATGTTTTGGTCCCCCAAAGCTTCATTCGTTGCTTTCAAAGCCTGTTTTGAAGATGTTTCGGGGTGATTCTTGGAGCCATTTTGAAGTAGTTTTGCGCGTAGTTTTTTTTTACATAGGTTCAAGAACATCAACAAGAATGCTCTTTGTACTTCTCTAACAATGAATATTCACCTTTGGGGCTATGTTTTTTAGACACATTATTAAATCTACAGGCTTATTGAAAGGTTTTAGTGGTCGTGGGAGAAGCAACCATAAGTTTATGCATGTTTTTGAGCCAAAAGAATAGAGTTGATAGACACTTGCAGGTGTTGTTGGCTATTTTTTGGAATGTGAATTCAAACTTTAAGTGCCAGCTTACTGCATATATTGAGCACATACACACTATGCATGCTTCTTTGGATACCACTTATGTACGTCCATGTGGTCATTGACATAGCAGTTATGTTTTTGCATAAAGCCTTTGACATTGATAAAGAGGATCGTGGTAAGGTTTTCTTATCTAGAAGACACCCAAATGTTGGTGTCTCTTTGGTGATGTAGGTGGAATACTTTCCCACCCTCACCATAAGAGATGTATGCTAGTTGTTCATCAGTTTTGGATAAGCAAAGTTGGCTTCTTTGAGTTGACTAATTATATGCAATGACATCAGTGATTGCCTACACAGATTTACATGTTACTAGTTTTAGTTTTATGAGATTTTGACATTGTTCATATGATCATTTTTCATAGGATACTCTAACAAATTTTTTCTAGATTTTTGGTTTTGTGAACTACTACAGTGGTCAATTTACTCCTTGATACGCTTATTGGTGTGAGCACATTTATTCTCACATAATCCTTTTGGTTGGTCACTAATGTTCATTAATTCATTTTTCTTGGAAGATTCCACTGAATTTTTTTTGAGAATGTGACACTTGTTCATCCTTTTTTGAGCCTTAGCGGTGTTTAGAATCTTCTAGCTCCATTATCATTCTATTTAGTTCTCTATCATCATTGCATTAGAGTTCTCATGCACATCTGGTGAATCAGGCTCTAGTGCCAATGTTCCCAGTAGGAGCTATAACTTGCACGACAAAGAAAATTTTGAAATCCAAAAATTTGATGACACAAACTTTGTTCTATGGAAGAATCAAATTAAAGATGTGTTGATTCAGAGGAGGCAATGGAAACCAGTAGATGGAATCTCAAAGAAGCCCACTACCATGGATGAAGATGATTGGAATGGGTTGGTTAATTAAAGGTCTACCATTTGATTGCACCTGGAAGATAATGTTTACTTTATAGTATTGGAATGTGAAAGTGCAGAGGAGCCTTGCAAGAAGTTATGAAATACCTATGAAAAAGAAAAAGTATCAAATAAAGTGTATCTTATGAGAAAGTTATATGACCTTTACATGAAAGACATAGATAGTGTTGTTGCTCATCTAAATGAGTTTGATGTTATATTCTCCCAGTTATAGGCTCAGAAAATGGACATGCATAATGAAATGAAAGAAGTCTTGTTATTATGCACCTTTCCATCATCATGAGATACATTTTACGTAGCTATTAGTAATAGTGCACATGGTGGTAAAACGGTCTATGATGACACATGTGGGGACTCTTGAGTGAGGAGATTCGTAGAAAATCTTTGGTTGGCACTTAGAGTGGAGATGCATATAATGTTTGTGATTCTTACCAAGGAAAGAAGAAGCAACGTGGTAGGAGAAAGAATAAGGAAAAGAATGGTCAGTGGAATAAGAGTAGAAGTAAACAAGGAATAGGGATATCGAATGCCATTATGGTCATAAGGAAGGACATATGAAGAAAGACCGCTATGCTTTAAAGAATGATAAAGGTAAAGGGAAGAATGTTGATGGGCATGTTAAATAGTTACCTGCACCATCCACTTCAACCATGAAGATCAAAGAAATCAATGCTATTTGTGATGATGCTAATGTCTTGACACTTGACAGTACTATGCCTAATGAGACTCTTATGACTGATTCTCCTTCCCACACATGGCTGCTAGATTTTGATGCTTCTTTCCATGTGATACCACATAGAGAATGGTTCTCTACTTATGCATCAAAGTCTCTTGGTACAGTGAGACTTGGTGGCTCTTGGTAGTGTGACATTGTCAAAATTCAAGATGTGGTTGTGTAGTCATTGATAGTTCAAAATTTAATTATAAGCATAATGTACACCATGTACCTTTGTTATCATGTAGTTTGATGTCAATTGGTCAACTTGATGACCCTTGTTACAAAGTGCTTTTCTATGCTCAATCCTTTTGCATATCAAAGGGCAACATGGTTATAACAAAAGCAAGCAAAGTTGGATCACTTTATCCTTTATTTGCATCACAGAAAGAACACTTGTTAGTTGTTACTAAACAGCCTATCACTTGTATTTGGCATTGCCATTGGGGCTACATATCTCATAGTGGAATGGAAAATCTTTCTCGTTTTGGCTACTTACATGTATTATCTTTCTCTGATTTTTCATTTTGTGAGCATTGTCAATATGGAAAGCAAACTAGGAATGTGCACAAGACACACATTGAGGACTGTAAGGTCCTTTTCCATCCAAAAAATGAACATAATCAATTACTTGAACAAGAGTAGATGTAGCTAGTCCCACAAAGAATGGTACAAGAAAGCTCCATAGAGCTTTAATGGCCATCTCACAAGTATGATCTCTCAAAGTCTGCATACTCTTTTATCAACAAAAAATAAAATGGGATAGGTTAATATATATGTGGGTAAGAATAAAGCAGAGTGTACAAAGCTAGGGACCATGTATTGATAGAACGAGCTTGTAGCGAGTCCTAGACACGTCCAAAATGTGAAGTTGGAGGCCTCCCTTATGACGAGTGAACTTTCCCATATTTTTGTAGCGATATCCAGAAGGATGCGCTAATGATCCTCTTTGGTTAGGGGTGACCCTCCATTCTCCATGGATTCAGTGATAGATTGGTGCACTTGTTCATACTCGAAGATGACCATACGGTCAAGGACATAGCTAGATACACCAAGAAGGCCAATAAGAGTTGCAAGAAAACTGATCATAAATACCCCTGAGATATATTTTCTAGATTTGATAAGATGTGGATGATAAGAGTTTGAAAATGGTTATCTAATCCCTGTCAAAGTGTCAATAGTGTCGATATAGACATATATTGATAACATTTTTATGTTTGTTTAATAAGGTGGTATAGACATTTTCCTACTTCCTCTCAAGGGGTATTCCTATGCGTGTGTGTTAAATTTTTGAAGAAGTCATAATATGGAAACAATGCACTATGGTTGCTCTGATAAAAAGCAAAACAAAGCTCTTTATGTTATTCTTTATGTTATGGAGGCTCAAAATTTGCATGGGTTGAAAGCGCTTGGCCGTTTATCACAAGTTGAACCTTGAAGGAAAGTGTTGAAAGTGAAAATCCAACTTGGATAGAAATTCTTGGATTTCAAACAATGAGATCAAAGAATGAAGTTATGAGTTACTTTTAGGCGAAAGTTGATCGATAAAAGCTCTTTATGTTATTCATGACATAGATAAAAACTAGATCATTTATGATTAGTTGTGATCAAGAGTTTGGATGTTGTTATAATGGGAACCATATCCAAATTTTAGGAGTGCCTAAATGACATCATTAGATGATATTGCTTATGATGTCTTGATGCCTGTCTTGGGCTACATGTGTTTCCTCTTCTATTATAAGTGTTGGTGCAACTAGGCCCAAGCCTACATACTTGACGTATACACATTACCTTGATGTATTAGCATATCAATTGACAAAGCTTCATATGCACTACCTCTTGTAACTTTGAGTATAATTACTCTTAGTAAAAGTGAAGCAAACTCACAAGGAGTTAAGGGGCATCAAACTCATATCATTTGGTAGCTAAAAGCAAGAGAGAATAAATCCTATACTTTAGGATCACTTTTAGGTGAGCATTTGAATTTGAATTCAAATACTAAGCTCCAACAAATGCTATAAAAGATGGATGGAAAATCCTTGTGGATATCTCAAAGTTTAGAGATCATTTAGTTGCCTTTTCATTGTGAAGAGGAGCTCATATTATAGCTCTCTCATCCTATACTCATTGAGCAATGAATTATTGCCAATGATCTTTTAATTATACATGAGTTAATCCATACATGTTCATTACTTCCTACTCTCTTATCTCTGTCACACTCTATCAGAATAGTGATTTTGTCTGAGCTGGTTCTCACTATGTAGTGCATCATTATGCATGATTCAAAGCATGACATCTTCAGCATACTGTGTAATTTACGCATACAAAATTTCATTTACATTCGTTCACTCAATCGTCAGATATTAATGAAAGCATACTAACGGGTCTGTGATTGTGTATGCCCTGTAAAAGTCGGGAGTGTTTCTCTACTTACTAAACATAATTCTCTATACATGGTTCATCATTTTAGATGAGTCCACTCATGAATGGTAGCCCATTAAGCTAATTAAAGTTCCCCAAAAGGAATTTTGCTAATTGCTACTCTACACAAAGAATTAAGTGAAACACTGAGCAAGAGTCTCAACTAAAATAGTAAGTTTTGTGCATTGAATCATATGCCTACCTATCTATTTTGATCCTATCATTTGTGCATCATCTTGCAAACAACATACATGACAATTTATTCTTATTAGCTAGTTAAGGAGGCGCACAACAATCTTTAGCCATCAATTGTAGCACATGTGAAGTAGGTTTTAGCTACACCAACTCATCTCTTGTGATTATCCACCATCTCTCTCAACAGTGGAATCAGAGCAAGTGGAATCAAGATGGGAGATGGTTTTCCATCCTTCTAACAAATTGGATAGGAACAACTTTTCAACATGGTGTCTAAGGATGCAAGCATACCTCCAAGGAAGAATCTTGTATGGATTCATCTCAGGAGATGAAGACATGCCAATTCTCACGAGCAAGAATCAACCAACAAGGGAAGAGCAAGAGAAGCTAACCACATGGTGTGCAAAGGATGCTCTCGCAATGTCATAGTTACTAAACGCAATCTCTAATTTCTTGTTACCTCATGTTAGAAACTATAAAACCTTCTAAGATACTTGGGAAGTGCTTTCATCATACTTCTCAAGAAGCAATCAAAGCAAGTAGTAGCCGACTATGTAACCAAAATGAAAGATATTGCAGACCAACTTGCAAGCATTGGAGAGGAGATAGAGGAAGAGCGCATAGGGTGGCAAATCATCAATGGGATTAAAGGTGATGATAAGTGGGAATCCTTCACCACTGCAATGGATCTCTACATGGATATGCAGATACTTGATCTCAACACCTTGATGAGACAACTCTTCACCCATGAAGCAAAGCTCAATAGAAATGGTGATAGCTCAAGAGGTAACCAATCTTTTGCCCTCTATAAAGATAAGAATAAAGCTAAGGATAAAGGTAAAAGTAAGAAACAGGATGAAGAGGCTAGTACCTCTCAAGCCAATTATGCAGGAAGAGGAAGAGGTACTAGAGGTAGGGGCAGAGAAGGTCAGCAAGGTAGGGGGAGAACCTACAACAACTCACCATGCAACATGTGGTCTCAACAACCACACTACTGAATAATGTTATAAAAACACAAGGAACCAAAGGGGAAGAGGTTTCCATAGAGGAAGCTATGGTCAAACCAGAGGCAGGTGCAACAATGGTGGAGGCAACTACAACCATAACTATAATCAAGGCTACAACAACAACAACTATCAAGGAGGCTTTCGAGGAAGAAGGGACTTCAATAATTACACTAAAGATCAAGAGGATCCTTTTCTCATTATGAACATGACATCCAACCAAGGTAAAGATGATGAGCATCTCTTTTACATTGACTCAAGCCATTCAAATCATGTGGTAGGGAATCTAGCACTCTTATCTGACCTAGAAGAACCAAAGGGAAAGCATGAGGTACAAACAGGTGATGACACCAAGCATTCAGTCAAGCAAATTGGAAATGTCAAGAAATCAGATGGTAGTATGAATCTATTGAGCAAAGTTTTGTATGTGCCTACCATAACCAAAAATTTAATTAGTGTTGGGCAGATAGTAGAGAAAGGTCTACAAGTTAGGTTCACAAAGCATGGAGCATATGTGGAAGACCCCCAACAAGGATTCAAAGAATAGCCAAAGGTGAGAAGACATGTAGATTGTTTACTTTTGAAATTGAAGACACAAGGAACATAGCACTATTCAATTACAGAAACCAAACTTATCTGAGTTGGAAATATGGCACAAGAGGCTAGGGCACATTGGAGAGAGAACTATGAAGCAAATTTGCAAGGATCAAAGTGTGCTTGGGATTCCTAATGTAACCAAACAACATATGATCTACAAACGTGGAGCTTGCCAATTTGGCAAAGCTTATAGGCAACCATTTAACATGAAAGGGTACATCCATGAAGATTATTTGGAGCTTGTACACACTAATGTGTGGGGTCCCAACAAAGATCCATCCATCTCAGGATCAAGGTATTATGTTTCTTTTATTGATGATTATAGTAGGTGGACAGTTCTCTATTTTATGAAGCAAAAGGATGAGGTGTTTACATGCTTTGAGAAATACTTCACACTAGTGGAAAACCAAACAAGGAAAAGCTTGAAGAGAATCAGGTATGATGGAGGTGGTGAGTATTTTTCACATGAGTTTGATCTATTCCTACACAACAGAGGCATAAGGAGGGAAGTAACAACCAGGTATACTCCTGAATTGAATGGAGTGGCAGAGAGAAGGCACATATTAATTGTTGAGGTAGGTAGATCTATGTTAAGTGAGAGAAAATTACCTAATTATTTGTGGACTGAGGCTATTTCTACAACTAGTTATTGGGTTAACAGGCTTGCCTCCAATTCATTGGATGGAATGACACCATATGAAGCTTGGAATGGTAGGAGACCCTCATCGGATCATTGCAAGATATTTGGGTGCATTGCCTATGCACACACCCCATCACAAATCAGAGGGAAACTTGACCCTAAGGCTAAAAAGTGCATCTTCATTGGGTATGTTCAGAAACAAAAGGGCTATAGGCTTTATAATCCCACTAACAAGGCATTCATAGTTAGTAGGGATGTAGTCTTTGATGAGAATAACTCTTGGTTTGAAGATGATTCTAGGAAAGTTAATATACCATATGACTTGGAAAATGATTTTCCAACCCTAACTCAAGAAGACCAACACCAAGTAGAGGACATCAACTCAAAAATGAGAAGCATGTGGATTTCAAAGCTTGGAAATCAAGAGGCAAGTGCAAACACAAGAAATTAGAGGATCTACCCGAGTCTTCTAATCAAGCTTTAAGAAGGTCAAAAAGAGAAAGTATGAAGCCCATAAGGTATGGGTATGATACATCCTTAGACGTCACAAAACACTATGTATACATCACTAAAGATTCAATGAAAGAGGAGCCTACTTCATTTGAAGAGGCCAAGAAAAGGAAGAATGGATAGATGCTATGCAGGAAGAAGTGGAAGCATTGCAGGAGAATCACGCTTGGGACCTAGCTCCCAAGAAAATAAATATGAAGGTAATTGGTTCAAGATGGATATATAAAGTTAAAAAGAATTTTGATGGTTCAATAAAGAGGTACAAGGAAAGACTAGTGGCAAAAGGATTTGCCCAAACACATGGAGTAGATTATGAAGAAACATTTTCTCCTGTGGCAAAAATGCCAACAATTTGGGTATTGGTAAGTCTTGCTGCATCCAAAAATTGGAATTTATATCAGTTAGATGTCAAGAATGCCTTTTTGAATGGTTGGATATCAGAAGAGGTGTATATGGCACAACCATTAGGTTTGAAGATGAAGAAAAAGCAGGATATGTATGCAAGCTTCGAATGCACTCTGTTGTCTCAAGCAAGCTCCTAGAGCTTGGAACCATAGACTTGTTACCTATTTGCAAGATCAAGGCTTTGTAGCAAGCAAGGCGAATTCTTCTTTGTTTGTGAAGAAGAACAAATAAAAAATCATCTACTTGTGTGTCTATGTAGATGATATCATTATTACAGGTAATGAATCTGAAGGTATCAAGCAATTCAAGGCTCAATCGATGAATGAATTCAAAATCAGTCATCTAGGGTTGCTTGCTTATTTCCTTGGCTTAGAACTTGTGTATATAGATTTAGGTATATTCATCACACAAAGGAAGTATATAAATGATATGTTGATCAAGTTTAAAATGGAGAACACTAAAGATGTAGGTATTCCTATGGAGATCAATCATAAGCTAAGTTCACATGAAGGTGAACCACTGGATGATATTAGAGGATATCAACAACTTGTAGGTAGTCTTGATTATGCTACCTTGACAAGAGTGGATATTGCATATGTTGTGAGTACATTAAGTCAATTCATGCATATACCAAGGAAGCCACACATGGAAGCTCCAAAGAGGGTGCTTAAGTACTTAAAGGGTACAATAAATGAGGGGTTATTATATCCCTTCTCATCTGACATAGATATAAAGTTAAACGCTGATGCAGATTGGGCTAGCTCCAAGGATGATAGGAGGAGTACTTCAAGGTATCTATCTTTTGCAGGGTCAAAGCTCATATCATGGTCATCCAAGAAGCAACCAATTGTGGCATTATCTTCCACAGAATTAGAATATAGAGGTTTGGCCAATGTGACTCAGGAAGCTATGTGGCTAAAGAAATTGTATTCAGATTTGGAGATACATTCCTACACTCCAACTATATTTGGAGATAATACCTAGCTCACTTCATTTGGCTTGTAATCCTATGTACCATGCCAGGACTAGGCACATTGAAGTGCATTATCATTATGTTAGAGAGAAATTTCTAAGCAAGGACATTAACTGAGCATATGTGTCAACTCATTTGCAATGTGCAGATTTACTCACTAAGGCACTTGATGGAACAAAGTTGAACATGTTCAAATTGATGATTGGACTGCAAGAGATCACAAAGCAATGCAGATCAAGCATGTTAGGCTTGAGGGGAAGTTGTTGGTGCAATTAGGCCCAAGCCTACATACTTGATGTATACACATTACCTTGATGTAATAGCATATCAATTGACAAAGCTTCATATGCACTAACTCTTATAACTTTGAGTATAATTACTCTTAGTAAAAGTGAAGCAAACTCATGAGGCATTAAGGGGAATCAAACTCGTATCATTTGGTAGCTAAAATCAAGAGATAATCAATCCTATACTTTAGGATCACTTTTACGTGAGCATTTGAATTTGAATTCAAAGCTAGGCTCCAACAAATGCTATAAAAGATGGACTGAAAAGCCTGTGTGGATATCTCGAAGTTTAGAGATCATTCAGTTGCCTTTTCAGTGTGAAGAGGAGCTCATATTATAGCTCTCACATCCTAAACTCATTGAGCAATGCATTATTGCCAATGATCTTATAATAATACATGAGTTAACATATACATGTTCATTACTTCCTACTCTCTTATCTCTGTCACATTCCATCAGAATAGTGATTTTGTCTGAGCTGGTTCTCAGTGTGTAGTGCATCATTTTGCATGATTCAAAGCATGACATCTTCAACATACTGTGTACTTTACTCATACAAAATTTCATTTACATTCATTCACTCAAATCAAATATTAATGAAAGAGTACTCATGGGTCTATGACTATGTATGCCCATAAAAGTCAAGAGTGTTTCTCTACTTGCCAAACATAATTCTCTGCATATGGTTCATCATTTTAGATGATTCTGCTCATGATGGTAGCTCATTAAGCTATTTAAAGTTTCCCAAAAGGTATTTATCTAATTTCTATTGTACACATAGAATTAAGTGAAACACTATGCAGGTGTCTCAACTAAAATAGTAAGTTTTGTGCATTGAATCATATGCCTACCTATTTTTTTTATCCTATCATTTTTGGATCATCTTCCAAGCAACATACATGATCATTTATGCTTATTATCCAACTAAGGAGGCCCACAACAATGTCCAGCCATCAATTGTAGCAGGTGTGAAGCAGGTTTTAGCTACAGCAACTCATCTCTTGTTGTTATCCACCATCTCTCTCAATAGTAAGCCCCATTACTTTGTGTTAAAAAATCCTAAGAATTTCTTTGAGAAAGATTTTACGCTCCTCTCTTTCCCTTTATTTTGTTCTCAATCGAATAATGACATATTACTTAAGCCTAACATATTGTCACGTTTGCATATTGTGTACCGTACAAACAATATTGCATTTCTATACATGCCAATGTTCACTTCAACTCTTGCGTCCTCTCGTTGGGCATTTCAAGTCCTTTACAAAGTGTTCGGCATTTATATAACCATCATGAAGATCTAGAAAGAGAAAAATGCTGAATACTAAAGCAAGTTGTGCTGTAGGAGCATATGCATGTGTCATTCTCCTTGGGAGATATTATTTAAAAAACCTCCAAAACGCATTTAACATTGATTCTTAACATCTTTTGGTGCATGGGAAACTTGGCAAAGACACCATTTATATCAACGCCATGGAGGGAAGATGATGAGCAGGTTTGGGCATATCAACCCATCTTCAACCAATATTCAAAGATGACCTTCATAAAACTTGCTTTGAGATGCAACTATACTTACAAAAAGATCAATTTGAGATGAAATGAGACACTAACGTATATACATCAAGAAAGCTGGCACATAATCAGGTATGTATCAAGGGTAATGAGACAATGTGTTCAAACAATGTAGTAGGAGATAGGAAAGAGAAAGAAAGAGGTAAGAATACAGTTGTTGATAAAGAATAGTACTCTAGCTCTTTGTGTGCAAGGATGAGCTTCACACATGTTGCTTGGAGATGCAACAAAAAGATCAATTGGACAAAAAAAAGACACTCACACACATACACCAAGAAGCACAACATAAACATGTATGTATAGAGAATAATGACTACTCCGATTTTAAGAGCTACAACATAAACAAGTATGTTTTGTGGAGAATCTGCTTTTTCTAAATTTGGTGGATCCCACACTTCTTTGGGCAGTGTGGATCCCACACTTCTTTGGGCAGTGATGAACTCTGTTATAAGAAGACTTGCACATCCAAGAGAAGGAGGCAAGAAATCAGAGAATTACCTTGTGATTGAGAATGAGAGTGTGATTGAGAGTGTAAGTGTGAATGATATTGTGATAGCTCGGAGGTGGTTAGGAGGTAGAGACTTCATCAAGAAGCTATTTTCCAAAGTTATTGTATCGACTGATTCACACCTATAATATCGAAATTTTTCTCTCATTAAGTCATATCTTGACTACTCTTCTACGCCGAATTTCCCTATATCTTGTGCAAGTTTTGATTTACTCTCTTCCACTATGCTTGAGTGATCAGAATCTTGTAATTGAGGGTAGATTCTGATTGAGGAAATGCTATATACATACGTACTTACATACATGCATACATACAAACATAAATACATACATATATACATACATATATACATATTTAAATACATATGTGTGTATGCATCTACATACATACATACATACATACATGCATATATACATAAATACATACATACACACACAGACGAAAACACACACACACACAAATATGGAAAAACAATGCAATATGGAAACAATGCAATATGCTTGCACTACTAAAAGCAAAACAATTCTCTTCTATGTTATCCATGATATAGATAACGATTAGGTAATTTTTTGCTTACGTGTGAGGAAGAGTTTGGATTTTTCTACAATGGGCAACCATCTCCAAGTCTGAAGAGTGTGTTTATACGATCAAAGCAATGTGCAAATAGCATCATTAGATGATTTTGTATATCATATATGGACGCTATGTCTTCAGTCACACGTGTTTCT
Organism: Ceratopteris richardii; assembly: GCA_020310875.1. NCBI lineage: Eukaryota > Viridiplantae > Streptophyta > Polypodiopsida > Polypodiales > Pteridaceae > Ceratopteris > Ceratopteris richardii. The sequence continues at coordinate 14,494 of MU263201.1, forward strand.
TTTGTTCTAACCCCATTCCTTTGTAGAAATTCCTAATAAATTCCTCTAGGAAATCGTTGTCCTCCTCCATTTCCTTTAGCTAGGCTCTCAGCAAGCTATTTTGCAGTTTCGTATCATGCATTTCAATCTAGGACTCATCAATCACTTTACTTAACTCCTCATACTCCAACTATCATTTTAAAAATGACATTGTTGGTGCATGTGCAACTTCAAACATGCCATGGATATGTGTCTATCAACTCATCTTCAACCAATCACCATGGTACGTGAAATATGCTTCCCCCGTAAGCTTCCAAATATGGCATCTCACCAAGGTACGTAGCTTGGTTCTCGTTTTGTATAATTTTCTACATGCGCCTTAAATGGTTTCAAACCTTTATAGAGCTGATTTTCTCAGAGTAGGATTACTCTACAAGAAAGATAATAAGAAAGAGAGATCTCCATATCACTTTGTTGAGACATTATTGAGAACTATTGAAAAAAAAGGAACAAAGCCATTTGTTTTGCTCCTTTCTTTGAAATATTTTATATTCGATGCTTAGATAATTAGTGTAGACGAGATTGTTGCAAACACTCACTATTAAGGTCTCAAGTGAGTGAGAAATTAGGAAAATAACGCTTATAACATGATATTTTAGCTTTAAATGAGGGTTTGACTTTAGTTGATAGAGTTGGCTGGGGTGAATAAATGTTGACTAAGTGTTGGGTGACCTGCTCATTAGTCAAAGAATGATGTATTAGGAGATAGGAAAGAGAAAGAAAGAGGTAAGAGTTGAGTTGATAAAAATAAATAGTGGTCTATCAGATATAAATGCTCTTTGTGTGCAAGGATGAGCTTAACACGTCTTGCTTTGAATTGCAACAAAAAGACCAATTCCACCAAAAAGACACAATCACACACATACACCAAGAAAGTACACATAAACAAGTATATATATATCGAGAATAATGACTACTCCGATTTTATGTAACCATCAGTGGCTGTTTTTTTTTTAACTATATTAAACCGTTATTTATTCGTGCAAGCCGTGGCCATAGACAACAAGCATTGGCACTATGATCATTTGGTTTCACATACAAAAGTCTAAGAAAAGGAGAAGCATGGGTTTAGTTATTTTCTAAGCCAATGTTCATAGCATTTGTGCACTTATAAGTCATCATGCCTGTAATGTACATTACTTGCACATTAAAGCTGCATTGTTGAATAAATTTAGATGAAGAAACGTATGTATTTCAGCCCCATGGTTTTGTGCAAAAAGGGAATGGAAACAAAGTGTGTAGGTTAAAAAAGACATTGTATGTTTTGAAGCAAGCACCATGTGCTCGATTTGAGAACAATCGAACTAATAGAATCTTATATGTCAACCATATAGATGATGTACTTTTGATCTCTATTCTATATGTTGATGACATTCTTCTCACAAATCCTAAAAAGAAGCATATTGTTGAATTAAGGGTTATTTGCATGTATAGTTTGAGATGTCAGATTCATGGCATTTGCATCATTATTTGGGTAGTCAATATATGGAAGTCTATAGGGGAATAGATTTGTGTCAAAAAAACTAGATTGAAACATTCTTGAAACATTTCTGGCCTTGAAGATTGCAAACCTATGTCCACCCCCATGGAACTAGGTTTAGAATTGAGTTTTCATGATCATGGAGATTCATTTGGTGTTGTTCTCTATCAATAGGTTGTTGGATGCCTGATTTGCTTATGCATAGCTTAGCCTCATACAAAATATGAGGTCTCCTTGATGGAACAGGTTTATGCATTGCCCATGTGCCAAACATTGGCATATGGTTAAGTGCATCTTTCCCTACTTGAGTGGTACATAACTACTTGGATTGTTTTATCTCAAGGGAGGACCACTACTACCATATTTACTGTTTTTTTTTTCTTTTAACTCCAATTGGGTTAGTTATCATGACACTCGTGTGTATGCCAATGGTTTTTGCTTCATGCTTGGAAGCTCATGCATATCTTGGTTGAGCAAGAAGTGACCAACTGTGGTTGCTTCTAGTTTTGAGGGTTATTATAGGAAAGCTTTTACAATGACTACTGAGTGTGTGCAGTTCAGATGCGTTTTGGCTGATTTGAGTGTTTGTTAGTGTTCTACCACCACCATCTTTATGGATAGTCAGAGTGCATTGGAAGTTGCAAGGAACTATGTGTTCCATGCTTGCACAAAGCACATTGAGGTGCACTATGATTACGTCACGGAGAGACTCTCTACTAGAGAGATGAGTTTGGCTTATGTGCCCACACAAGATAACATTGTAAACCTTTTCACGAAGGCTCCACTAGGGGAGAAGTTTGAAGCTGTTTTAAAACTCTTTAGGCTTATGTCCTTGTTCATCCCATCACTTCGTGAGGGGATTTGTTGATATATTTCAATAGTGATGTGTGCGAACACACTTAGAACTTTCAGGGCACTTTTTTCTTTTTTTTTTAACGAGGTTTTTTTCCTAGGGCTTGTATACATGCCTATAGCCCTAACCGGTCACTCATCTTTGTATATTCACTTGGTAATACAATCAGTCTTATGTTGTTCTCGAAGCTTTTTTTTCTTCCTTTTTGTGCTCCCGCAATCCTCAAACTCCAACATTTAACTTTATATGTGGAAATTATGGAACATTTACTTCTCAAGTTACCTCCTTTGGTTAAGTTCGACATTGTACTATAGGTTTGGCTTTAGTGTAAAAGTTGGCTAGCTTGAACATAGGTTGACTAAGTGTTGACGAACCTGCTCATTTCTCAAAAAATTGACATGGTAGAAGATAGGAAAGAGAAAGAAAAAGGCAGGAGCTGAATTTTTGAATAAGGTAGTTCACTATGAGCAGGCACGTAAACAAGCATGGGTCGAGAATAACGAGGACTTCAATTATAAGAGCTACACGAATTGAAAAAAAAAACACTAAAAAATACAAAGAAAGGAAACTCACTATTCATAGGTGTAGGAAAGGGTAATGCTGAAGAGGCTGTGAAGCTGAGGCGAACCTCCATGAAGTGATTTCTTTCAAGTACTTGAGCGTTTGTTCAATACCAACGTAGATTATTTTAGGGTATGTGTGCGTGGATGCAGCATAGCCATTATTTATTGTATTAAACCATCAGTGACTAATTGATATATTTTTTTAATTTACTAATTGATATTTCTTTTTAAAAAAATAATTTACTGTATTAAACCATTATTTATTCGTGCAAGCGGTTGCCATAGACGACATGTATTGGCGCTATGATCGTAATACATATAATATAATCTGGGTACGAGAGGGGGAAGCATGGGTTTAGTTATTTTATTAAGCCATTACTGCTCTGAGAGCCGTGCGTTCGTGCAGGCTGTTGTCATCCCAGGGTCATGCATTGTCTATAGTGTAAGTTAGGATTTGGGCTTGGCGTTGAGGCGGCTAGCACTTGGCGCATCGGTCACCTCCACGCCTGTATAACACAGACCCTCATACGTCCCTGAGGACGGGAAGCTGAAGGTCGCGCCGTTCTTGAGGGTGATGACGATGGTGCTACTGTAAGGAAGGCTGAGCTTTCCTCTACGAGTCAAGGCCACAAGGTTGATAGCCTCCAAAGGCTGCAACGTCCCGCCGACTTTCCAGGTGAGTGAGTGGGTATCTTCCTCTTCAGCCTCGTGGGTGCTCACCACACTAAGTTGCCAGCCGAACTGGCCACCAACCTTCACGACGGTGGGAATTTGCGCCTCCAGCGTTAGAGAGACGCTGAAGGCGTTTCCAATTTGTGAGGACCACTTTTGCGATCGCTTGGCTTGGTGGCTGCCGGAAAACTCCCATGAAATTGGGTTGTACGAACTGTTGTACTGACTATAGCTGTCGAGGCTGATGGGAGTGATCTGGTGCGTGTCGAACGTGAGGGTAGGGTAAGAGACATCAGTCGCTCGGGCGCGGGCGATGGGGGAGTCCAGGAAGTAGTAGCCATGCGCGTCAATGTCCGCACCAGCATTGTAGATCGCTCCCACCAGGATGCCGGACCCTACGTTCACAGGGTACTCCGTTTTCTTGGGCCAGTCGTACATGCCATAGTCGAAGCTCCTGCCTTTGTTCGTCCTGAAATATATCCAACCAGCACGTGTACCGGCTCCGTTGCCCCACAACGACATCTTGGTGACTACCTCCCCATCCTGGAATGCAAATTCAGCCGAGTCGCTTCCACCGGGCTCTCCAAACTGCTGGTACTCATTATCGCCATCGCCGCTGAGCCACAGCCTCACGGCTTTGATCTGCCAAGCGCCTCTGTATACACGAAGTTTGGTGATGCGCTTGCCTTCCTGCCATCCCCTCACCACATGCTGTGATCCGCCCCGACCACCAATGAAGCTCAGCGGAGCAGTGACTTCAGCGTTAGATCGACGTGAACAATTTTGATGGCTGAGCTTCAGCAAATCCTCCGCCACGGAGCTGGCTGTCGGGGGTGCTGGATGACTGCTCACACGCTTGCAAGTGGCCTGGGCCATAGTACTCGATCGACTAGCAGATTATTAGACTCTAGAGACGTAAGAGACTACGTTGGTAAGACGTGCCTGTATGTACACATATATATAATGTCGCACGTAGGTTGTGCTGCGCGACTATGATTGATCCTTTCTGCTGTGGCGCAGGAATAGTCCACTGTGACTATGATTTCTGCTGTGGCGCAGGAATAGTCCATGGTGACGATCCTTTTCTATTAAGCAACGCGTCGCCTGCCTGCTGGAACAATGTTCCCTTTCATTACTCGTATCCCTGTGCTGCTTCTTCTGAATAATTGAGCCCTTGTGACCCTCGAATAATTCCTCCTAATTCTCCCATTATCTAGCCCTTGTTGCCCTCGAATAATTCGTTCTATCTCTTTCACTATGTCATGTCGTGGTGGAAAAATATTTATTCATATATTAACTTGAGCTCAAATAAGTTCCGCTTGAGATTAATTACTTTTGGCCCCAAAACAATGAGAATGCCTCATTGATGTCCACATTCTTATGCTTTTTGGTCCTCCTCATGGGGGAGTTTATACATAGCCTCATCACAAAAATTATAGGACCAAAGGCATGGAAAAGTGTTTCATAATCATCTTGTTCCCTCATTCATCATTTCAAATACCACCAAAAGCTTTGTACTAGACCTTTGAGGCCTACTTCAAATACCACCAAAAAGGGCACCCCAAGAATCATTTGAGGTCTACTTTAAAAGACCTTTGCACATATTTGCAAATGATCGTGCAAAATCATTTAGGATACTTGATGCCATTTATTTTCTGCCATATTCCATAACTCATTTAGACTTTTTGTTACCTATTTGGAGTTGAAAATTGAACTCAATAGGCCACATGAACAAATCCCTTTAAGCATGAAGAAGAAGGAATAAGACATCTCACACAAGAGGTTGGAAAAGTGGATTAAAAAGATTGATGCACTATTGAAATTCCGATTCATTATTAAAGTGGAAAATAGTGATATGTTATCTTTTGTAGTAGTAATATCAAAGGAGGATGGAAAAATAAGGGTTTGTGTGGATGCAAAGCAAATAAATGATGAGATGGTTAGGAAATTTTTTTACTACCATTCTCACACATTGTGGTGCATGAAGTTGTGGGCCATGAAACGAATGCCTTGTCCGAGGTCTAATATGCCTACAACAATAGAAGTATAGCTCCAAAAGACAAGTATCATTAATGCCTTTTGTATTTTTTAGGACCATAGAAGATCCTATAGAGGAGTCACCATTGTTAGATTTCATGGGTTAGAGGTAGCTTGTGGCGTATAATGCTCCATACCACTCATCATCTCAAGAAACTCATATGAATCAAGGATAGTTGCAATTCAATCTTTTCTGGGTATCATGTGCACTCATCAACTTGATCATTTAGAAGTAATCTCCATGAGAATCCAATTCTAGGAGTTTTTTATGAAGTAAGAAATGAGGGGAAGTAAAGAGAGAACAATATTTGTAAATTTTGTTTCATCTTCAAAAGTTAAAAGATGCATTAGAATAACCTCTTTTTTTGTATGTAAATAGTGACACTTGTATTTGTTGAGAATAAGTGGGAGGCTGATAGATTGATAGAGTGGCTATGTGTGTGTGTATGTATGTATGTATGTATGTATGTATGTATGTATGTATGTATGTATGTATGTATGTATGTATGTATGTATGTATGTATGTATGTATGTATGTATGTATGTATGTATGTATGTATGTATGTATGTATGTATGTATGTATATATATATATATATATATATATATATATATATATATATATATATATATATATATATATATATATATATATATATATATATGCGTGTGTGTGTATGTGAATGTGTGCGTATTTGTGTGCATCCACATATGTACATGTAGCGTGTCAAAGCCAATATCCCATAGATTAGTGGATGAAGATGCAGTCGAAAGATCAAAGGGGATTCAATCAATCAAGACGTGCTTAGTAGATAAAAAAACCTTGATAAATCAACGGACACACAATCCACCTTATTTCTGACCTAGAAGAACTTAAGAGACTTTAGAGAGAAACAAAAAAAAACTGTGAGAGAGAATTACGATACCTCAAAGTGAATATTTCCTATTCTCCCTTCTTGAGTTCCCATATTTAAAGGAAATAGAAGAAAAAATGAAAAGAAATCATTTTGCCATGGAATATATGTGCTTAACTTATGAGAAGAATTTCAAGCGCTTAAGCATTTGCACAAGGTCAGATACATCTAAGACTGGAAGCCATTACACAAGTTATCTAGATGTGGTTTCCTCTTCCTTAACAATAGGGAAAAGAAATAGCACTGTGTAGTATGGGGGATCTGTCATACAAAGTTAATAGTTAAATCGATGAAAAGTTGGCCCAATCTAGCAGCATTTAGAAGTCATGGCTAGATAGAATCACTTCAATCAATAAGAGGGCATAGCAACACCACCAATTAAAAAAAAAAAAGATATGTGTCACTTATGTGATGCATTGATCCTAGAGCATTGCATAAGTGATGCTTAAGAAAAGAAGGCCTTGTTTCATAAGTGACCTTTACCATCGCTTGACAGAGAGAGAGAGAGAGAGAGAGAGAGAGAGAGAGAATACCAGTAAGTGAGATAGAGAAGGATTGACACATATCTTTATAGAGAGAGAAGGGTGCACACATACTAGAGAGATGGAAGGATGCACACAAAGGTACATACACACATGCATTTGTATACATACATACAAACATGCATACACACATACATACACACACATAATGCATACACACACATACACATATACACACACATATTCTCACATACACACAAGCATACACATGCATACACACACAAACACATACATGCACATATACATCCACACAGATATATACATACACACACAGACATGCACACATACACATATACACAACATACATTCACATGCATACATCCACACACATGGATGCACTTGCATATGCATACATATATACACACATTCATACATACATATATAAATACACACACATACACATATACACAGACACATACACTCACATACACACATATAATTACACATGCATACACACACATACACATACATATACATACACACACACATACACACATACACACATACACATACACATACGCATACACACATATATCCATACACACACACATAGACACAAATATACACATCTATACATACACACATATAGACACACACACACACATACACACATGCATACATATACACACATTCATACACATGCATATGCATACATGCCTTTTCTATCTAACATGGCCTCTAGCCACTCCCAAAAGCTTATCACTTATCACTTCGATGGCCACAATAGCACAAGAGTCATCAACAAAACGTTTTGATGCATGTTGGATTTCCATTTCCAAGGCTTATCCCTTACATTCCCTTTCTCTCTAACTTTGATCATCTTATCACTATTCGTATCGATGCAATCAAATATAATGATAGTTGTGCAAAAAATAACTATTAAGGTCTCAAGTAAGTGTGAAATTAGGAAAATAGCTCTTATAATATGATATTTTAGCTTTACATGAAGAAATTCTAGAACCTTTACCTTTCTCAAGCTACCTCCTTTGATTATGTTTGACCATTATACAATAGGTTTGACTTTACTTGATAGAGTTGCCTGGGGTGGATAAATATTGACTAAGGGTTGCGTCACTTTCTCATTAGTCAAACAATGATGTAGCAAGAAATAGGAAAGAGAAAAAAAGAGCTATGAACAGAAGGATTTATTAATAGAATAGTGCACTATGAGCCATAAATGCTCTCTGTGTACAAAGATAAGCTTCATTTTAAAACTTGCTTTGAGATGCAACTATGCCTACAAAAAGATCAATTTTACATGAAATGAGACACTAACATATATACATCAAGAAAGCAGGCACATAATCATGTATGTATCAAGGATAATGAAACAATGTAGTAGGAGATAGGAAAGAGAAAGAAAGAGGTAAGAACTGAGTTGTTGATAAATAATAGTACTCTATGAGATATATTTGGTATTTGTGTGCAAGGATGAGCTTCAGAGATCTTGCTTGGAGACACAACAAAAAGATCAATTGGACACAGAAAAAGACACTCACACACATACACCAAGAAAGCACAACATAAAAAAGTGTATATCGAGAATAATGACTACTCTGATTTTAAGAGCTCTAACATAAAAAGAATACTTCGAAATACAAGAAAACACATTACTTCTTACGAGAGCCTTCAAAGATAGGTGTGGGAAAAGGTAATGGTGAAGAGTTTGAAGTTTTAGCATGCGTAGAACCTCCACGAACTCAAACATAAATAAATGCTTTCATTCAATAAGCATTTGATCGTCTATTGAAAATCAACAAAAAAGGATATTATTTTAGGGTGTTTTCATGGATGCAGCATAGCCATTACTTATTGTATGAAACCATCATTGGCTGATTTTTTTTAAAAATAATATACAAACGTTATTTATTCGTACAAGCTGTTGCCATAGACAACAAGCATTGTCACTATGATTGTTTGGTTTCACATACAAAAGTTTGAGAGAGGGAGAAGCATGGGTTTAGTTAATTTTTAACCCAATGTTCATAGCAATTGTGTAGTTACAAGTGATCATGCCTAGAATGTACAATAGTTGGACATTAAAACTGCATTTCTGAATAAATTTAGATGAAGAAACGTATGTATTTCAGCCCGGTAGTTTTGTGCAAAGATGGTATGGAAACAAAGTGTGTAGGTTGAAAGAGGCATAGTATTCTTTGAAGCACGCACCATATGCTCAATATGAAAAGATACATGCCTACTTATTGGCACATGGATTTGAGAATAGTCCAACTAATAGCATCTTATATGTCAACCATATAGATGATGTACTTTTGATCTCTATTGTATATGTTGATAACATTCTTCTTAGAGATCCTAACAAGAAACATATTATTGAATTAAGGATTATTTGCATGTATCTTTTGAGATGTAAAGTTCGTGGCATTTGCATCATTGTTTGGGTAGTTGAAGAGGAGGTACTAGGGTATCCAACTTTGGCAAAGTGGCAAACTATAGAGGAAGATATACTCCCACACTTGTAGTACTTCTTCTACTCAAGGGAGGTTCTTCCTTAGGGAAGTATACCCTATAACATGTCTATGTACAGATACACTAATATACAAATTGGAGATAGAGAAACTATAAAGATACAAAGAAAGAAAATGACAATTGCACATGTGGAAGCAAACCCCAACTTCTTGGCTCATTAAATGATTGCAAAGGACTAGGAATGCTGCAAATGAATAACACAGTGGGCTAGCATGCCATTCTAGAAAGAACAAACTATAACCAAGCCACTTAGTCACTCTGTAAGGCTAATAAGCAACTCCAATGGGAGGCCCATGCTTTGTACAATCACCACAGAGTGACCTTGGCAATAGTGTGCAAGTAGCAACAGAATGTTGAGAGTGTTTGAAAAATAGCCCCAATGAGCAAGATAATGCAAGTATGATAATCCAAAAATTAGACAAAGATGAATCATAAACCATCATGATAATCCTGGTAATGCTAATGCCAATACTTAGGCCATAAATGAGTGCGCGACATGTTCTTAAATCCACATTTTAGGTGATGCACATAATCCTAAACCTATTCTCATTTCTGCTATGCAAATAATTAGAGTTATGAGGAATGGATGTAGAACATTTGAAGTGAACATGAGCAATCTATATGAGGAAAATAATGATGGAAATCTTCTAAATTATGTTGAAAACCTTTTGAAAGAATATGCAGATGTATTTATAGAAGACATACCTGGTATACCTCCACCTAGGTAGATTGACCTTGCCATTGACTTGTATCTAGAGGGTGAAGCATACTCTAGAGCACCCTATAGATTTAATATAGATGAATTAAAGGATCTTAAGATTCAATTAGATGATCTTTTGAAGAAAGTCTTGATAAGACCGAGTGCTTCACCTTGCGGAGCACCTGTTTTATTTAAGAAGAAGAACGATGGTTCTTATAGATTATGCATTGACTATAGAGGGTTGAATAAAAGAAAAGTTAAAAATAAGTATGCAATCCCTCACATAGATGACTTATTAGGTCAATTACATGGAGCGAATGTATTCAGTAACATTGACTTAAGATCGAGATATCACTAAATAAGGATAAAAAAGAAGATTTACACAAGAAAACTTTTCAAATAGAATATGGTCTATTCATCTTGAGTCCACTTTCCTTTACAACCATATCATGTGTCATTATCATGAGTAGCTATATCTCTCTTTCTCTCTAACCTTGATCCTAGATATTTGTTGTGGCAACCTCTACATGGTACTAGACTTCCACCACCTGTCCATTATTATTCGTCACTTTGTTTTTCTTACATGGTATGAGAGCTTAGGAAGGTATAGAAGGTTCTAGTGAGTATGGAGGCCAAGGAATCAACTCTAGCATTTGTGGAAGGAATGCTTCAACATCCAAGATTGTAAGAGGTAAGTGCTTCAAATCCAAAGTTTGTGGTAGGTAAAGACTTCAACATTGGAGTTCTTGGGAGGGAAAGGCTTCAATGATATAGTTTGTGGGAGGCAAAGGCTTCAATGCTAGAGTGCTAAGAGCTAGAGGTTGAAATCAATGCTAGAGTTCTTAGAAGGAAAAGGCTTCTAAGGATTCAAGTTTATGGGACACAAAGGCTTCAACACTATGGAGGTGTTAGCATCTAGAAGTGAAAGTACAAGTGGAGTTGGTGCAATGGATTTGGCAATGCAAACACTATGGGTTCATCCACCAGCCTTCAATGAAGTCAAGTTATCTGGTATAGATTATTTTCTTTGGAAATTCAAGACTATAGTTATCTTTGATACTTATGATCTTTTGGAGATGGTGATGGGACGTGAGCAAGAGCCATAACCTACCTTTGACCCATTGGATTGGAGAATAGCGATTCTCCTGGATGAGAACAATTGTGTGGACTCTATTCTACCTATTATTCAACATACATCCAAGGCAAGTGAGGCATGGATTATATTGAGGAGTCACTACGAGGTAAGGAACCAAACATGCATTCAAATTTTAGAGAGTCAACTCGAAGCAAAGAAGTTTGTAGAAGGAGAGAAGGCTAAGGCATCCGTTACTGAGATCAAGAAGCCATGTGATTGAATGACTTGTGAAGGGATAGAGAAAAATGGCAAGAAGCTAGCTCAACTTCATCTCCAAGATTCTCCACCAAACTATGATGGAAGGGTAACTACTCTCAACACTGAGGTGAGACCTAAACTTTGATATTTGAGGAGTTATACTCGCTACTAAGGGAAGGGGATCTGGAGATCAAAGCCCAAGGAAGAAGTAGCAATGCAGATGCTACATTCTCCATCAATGCATCATAATAAGGTGGTTCCTCAACCGAAGGTGAAAGTGAAATGAAGAGGAGAAAGAGTAGTAAGAACATGTTTTAAGGACAATACTTCCATTGCAAAAGGAAGGGACATACAATTGCATATTTTCATGTCAAGAGGATACATGAAGAGTGCAAGGAGGAGACCATAGATGCAACTGAAGCTAAAGCAAAGTTGTTATGCTCCTCAACACAATAAGATTCAATTGTGGATTCATGGGTACTAGACAATAGTGCATCTCACCACATGACCAATGAGAGAGGTCACTCTAGTTCTTCGCAACCTCAGCAAGAACCCATCATAGTGACGAGGATAATATGGAAGGAGATGCAAAAACAAGGTACTGTTCTTCATCACTTACCTATACTGAATGGAATGAAGGAACTTTGTAGAGCTTGTATGATGGGCAGGCCGCACAAAGAGACATTCCAACAAAAAAGCAAGAGTAAGTTAAAGGATCCTCTAGTTTTGGTATATGCTAGCTTGTGTGGTAAGATGTCTATACAAGCCTTGGGAGTATCTTCCTACTGTTCTTCATCACTTACCTATATTGAATCGAATGAAGGAACTTTGTAGAGCTTGTATGATGGGCAAGCCGCACAGAGAGACATTCCAACAAAAAAGCAAGAGTAAGTTAAAGGATCCTCTAGTTTTGGTATATGCTAGCTTGTGTGATCATCGACGACTATAACAAGGACATGTGGATGTGCATTCTTCATGGTCATGCTCAAGCTTTTGTAAGATGAAATAACAACCAAAGCTTATTGAAAATGAACCAAGCAAAAGTGGGAATAAGGGGTTGGTGGAGAGCTCATATCAGAGGAGTTGGAAGGCTTTTGCAAGTGCAAATGGATAATGTGTCAATCAATGAAAGCTCACACATCACAACATAATGGCATTATGGAATGCGAGAGTCAGACCATTCTAGAGATAGCAATGTGTATGAGACAAGGGATGATATTTCCTTATCAAATCAGCAAGAGCCATCATGAAGGTTACATTGGTAAGAATCCATTTGTCTTACACTTTATGGTTGTCAAACCAAAATCAAGAGATGCATCTTCTTAGGTCATAAAAAAAAGCAAAGGGTTTTCATATTATATGACAAGGAGGCAAAGAAGATCAAAGGGAGTAACAATCTATGTACCTAGCCCAAGAGTCATCCCTACCTATGACTAGGAGGAAGCATCATCATCACATGGTGAGAAGAGGATTCTACCGACCTAAAATCACCCAAACATATTGGTTGTCAGTGAGATGGGTGAAGAAGAAGCTCTATCATGAGAGTAATACCTATGCCAACAACTATTGAAAAGAAAGGAGAAGGAAAAAGGAGATCACAAAGAATAGGAGCACAAGTGGGCTTCTAGTCACATAGTTAGTATAGTCATGATGGTTGAGATTCACAGTTTGTTTCATTTTGGTCTTCTATTTTTACTAGAAATCCTCCATCTTATCCATATTGTTTGAAGCACATAAATACGTTGGACTTTGATTTCAATGGATAAAGCCATGCGTCCCTAGAAAAAACATCAATAAAAGTCACAAAGTAAAGGTAGTTCCCAAAAGAAGGTGTTTGCATAGGATCATATATATCACTATGAACAAGCTGGAATTTTTTTAGTAGCTCTAAGTAGAACATCTTTTGGGAAGGATAAATGCTGCATTTTTCACAAAATATAGCCTTCATATACATGTTTACCAGGTGCCTCAAGTTTGGGCAGATATGACACCATTTCATATATATGTCGGCATAGCAAAATAGCAAAATTTAAATGGCCAAAGCATGCATGCCAAGGCTTTGCATTTGAGATAGCCTCAGAATCTTGTATTGTACATGCTGCATCATTCATAAATTTTGCATAGTCTATGAGCTTCTATAGTGCACAACATAAAATGCTAGAAGTAATAATAACATTGCCACATTTGACCACTGTGCCTTGTTTCTATCTCTTCTCTTGCCTTCTTATTATCTGAGGGCTCCATGTACTATTAGGAAGAAGTTCCATGTCATGTGTGACATGAGGGCTTCATCTTTTGTTTCCTCTTTTCTCGAAGAAGCTCTTTGTCCTTGTGATAGAAGGCTGAAATCATACGTGCTTATTGTATTTTCACTAAATATTGATGCAACCAAGTTACTTTCTTTTCACCAGAATGGTGCCATAGGGTGATAACTCCATTATACAACACTAGCCCATGGCTACCAAGATTCTTCTCTAGATCTCTACTACATGGGAACATGGTTGATTGTTTTTCTAGTTGTTATCTTTTGGTGCTACATTTTATTGGATCTTCTACTCTATTTCACTTCATATATCATTATTGCAGTCAAGTATTTCATGCTTATGTCTGATGATGCTCATGGGTTGGGTGTGTCGAGATCTAGGGAGTCTCATATGTGCTCTACTTCTGCATGTGTGTTTGCGTGTTGATTTATTTTCATAGTGATGTGCGTGAGAACACTAGGACTATCGGGGTACGTTTTTCCCTCTTTTGGTGTTTTTTTTTCTCCGACTTGTGTATACGCCTATATCCTTAAGAGGTGACTTATCTTGCTACATTCACTTGGTAATAAATTTATTATTGCACGTTGTGATGCAATATTCTTCTTCTTCAATGTGTTGTTCATGTGCTTTTGCATACCTCAAACTCCAATAATTGGCATCAAAGCAATTCACTACTTCATCTAGGGCATCATCAACACCCCTTTACAGTCTCAAAATCACATGAAAACTCATGAACATACTTAGAGCGGTTATGAGTTCAAAACAACTTTGTTATGTCGTGTCCAAATTTTGATCTCAGCTCATTTTGGCCACTCAATGCAACATCATAGAACAATGTAGGAAATTTCATCCTTTTGTGCCAAACATATATACATGTTTTGGTTCTCTAGTACAAGCACCTCGAAGTTTGCTACACATTTAGCAAAGCTCGACATGGTATTTCTGTTCAACTTTTTTAGATACATTCATTTTTCTACATCAAGGAATTTTAGTAAGTAGCCATGTATGAAAGCAATGATGTACTCAGTATGTTCCTCTTACTGCTCTTCTAGATTCATATCAGATTTTTTCTTCTACTCTTCGATCAATGATGAAAGGCAATCCAAATGCCTTAAAATTTGAGGATTCAGTCTCTGTTTTGTTGGAGGAAGATCAATCGAGGCAGAATAGGTCCATTATGCATGTTGTGGATTGTTGCAGACCTTTTAATCTCCAAAGATCTGATCTATACTGATCTAAGAAAACTTCTATATCAGTTATGGATCAAACTTTACACAAATATTGTCTTCCTTTATCAAAACTTTCACTAACACTTCTCTGAGTGAAGAAATTCCTTCTTCAGAAAGTCGGCTTCAGAAATTGACTTCATTACCTGCACATATCTTTAGATTTCTTCAAACCAATGATGCACATGTCTCCACACTACCTTTGCGCAATCATATCAATCATTAGTTCTTCAAAAGAATCATTAAAACTTTAATTTGATCCTTAAGATCAAAAGTATGTTAGAAACTGTCTTCCTGAACAAGCGACTTTGACATAGGTAACTTCTAAGGTTGATTTCTCACAACACAGATTCCGTTTTGCTAAATGCTTTTATCCATAGCTTCCTTACCTTCTAGCTTAGATTTTGAATGTTCATTCATAAAAAACTTTACACTGTGCACTGAGATCTAAGCAAAACATTGACATGAAAAAATGTGCGACTCTGAGAGATCTATTTGCAAACTTTACATACACATGTTCCTATTGATTATACTCACAACATGAAGAGGATTAGACCATGAAACTTTGAACATAGCTTCATTAGCTTCTAGATTAGATGTGTACAAAAGGATTTTTGATCCACATGATCAGACTGAGAGAAATCTACGAAATACTTGTCGCTATTTCCTGAAGATAACTCTCATCACATCTATCTCTATGACACTTGTCTTCTAATGACTCTCTCATGTATTTCTTTACATCATTGACTTATATACATATGGTTCTAGACTTATCCCATGTCTATTACATTACTCCTTATCATCCTAAGAATTATCTATACTTAGATAACAAAAATTTCCAACTGTAATGTACATATGTATACAAGCTTCACTTTTGAGATCTCTTCACTTTCTCAAGTGACTTCTTGAACTTCAAACTGATCATAGACTTGCTTCAAGCTCTTTGTAATCATCAATTTGTGATTGTTTTGTTCCAACAACTCCCCCTCAATCACTAATTGTGATTATTCCATTCTTCTTTACTCCTGCCATCTCTTTGAATCTCTGTAGCTTAGGTCCATCCAAGCTTTTTGTCATCATCTCTGCAACTTGCTCTTTTGTTGGAGTATAAAACACTTCAATCTCTTTATCTAGTACCTTTTCTCTCAAGAAATGATACTGAATCTCTATATGCTTAGTCCTGGCATGAAAAACAGGGTTAGCTGCCAAATACAATGAAATCATATTGTCTCCAAAAATAATTGGAGTACTCTGATCAGTTCCAAAACTCTTCAACAAGGTGTTTAACCATATCACTTCTTTTGCAGCCTCTACCATTCCTTTATACTCAGCTTTTGTGGATGACAAAGCAACTGTATGTTGCTTCTTTGAGCACCAAGAAACTAACTTATCTCCAATATAACAAAGATACCCATGAGTAGACCTTGTATCATCTGAATCATCTGCCCAATCTGCATCACTAAACACTTTGATTCTTGAATCAGAAGTAAATCCATAATATAGACCTTCACTTAAGGTTCCTTTGATATATCTGAGTACCCTTTGAGCTGCAATCCAATGAGTCTTCTTTGGACAATGCATAAATTGTGATAACACACCTACTACATAGGATAGATCTGGCCTTGTCAAGGTAGCATAGATTAAACTACCTACCAAACTCTAATATTTCTTCATGTCATTGAATTCTTCACCTCCATACCTGCTCAACTTATGATTTACCTCCAATGGTGTTGTTGAAGACTTGCAATCCTCCATGTTGAACTTGACCAGAAGATTCTTCAAGTATCTCTCTTGTGTAACATATACTCCATGTTGAGTATATACAATCTGCATTCCTAAGAAATAAGATAAGTTTCCCAAATCACTTATCTTAAACTCCTTCTCTATTTGTTTCTTAAGCTCATTGATTCCTTGAGCATCTGTACCTGTGATAATAATATCATCAACATAAATACACATGTATATGTATCCATTTTCACTTGCCTTCACTAGCAAGCTACTATCTGCCTTTGATGCTTGAAATCCACATTCATTCAAGAACTTAACAAGCCTGTAATTCCATGCTCTTGGAGCCTGCTTCAATCCATACAAAGCTCTCTTGAGCTTACACACATAATCTGATCCAATTGAATCCATGAAGCCTTCTGGTTGCTCCATGTACACTTCATGTACAATGTATCCATTCAGGAATGCATTCTTCACATCTAATTGTGATAACTTCCATCCTTTACAAGCAGCAATAGCAAGTCAATGATCTGATTGTAGACATCTTAGCAACAGGACTAAAGGTTTCATCAGAATCTACCCCATAAGTTTGGGCATAACCTTCGACCACAAGTCTAGCCTTGTATCTAGACACTTTACCATCTGCAAACCTTTTTGTTTTATACACCCACTTACATCCAATGACCTTTTGATTCTTTGGTCTTGGCACCAACTCCCATGTTTCATTTTCAAGTAGAGCATCATACTCTTCTTGCATTGCATTCTCCCAATTCTGTTTACCTTTAGCTTCTTCATATGTGATTGGATCCTCTTCTGTCTTCACAATGTAAGCATAATCTTTTGTTGTTAGAAAAGATGTATCATAGCTATACCTGATAGGCTCTTTTCTTTCTCTCAAGGATCTTCTGACCTCTACACTTCTTGAAGTCTCAGCCACATTTGATTCTGGATCAAATCTTGGCCCATCTTCAACATTATCCTGCAATTTACTTTTATAATCAACATCATCAATATCTTCTTCATACATACTTACTTTTGTCTTCCCTTTCCTTTGAATTTCTTTAACATCTGCATACTCATTTGTTGACCCTGCATACCATGTGCTTTGCTCATCAAATGTAACATCTTTGGTAACAAGAAATTGCTTTGTGGATGGACTCCACAATCTGTAACCCATCTGTCTATCATCATACCCAATAAATACATACTTCTTTGCTTTGGGTTCTAGCTTATGTCTCAATTGTGAAGGAACATAAGCATATGCTAAACATCCAAATACCTTACAATGATCAAGAGTAGGTTTCTTACCCCACCATGCTTCATACGGAGTTCTTCCCTCCAATGCTTTACAAGGTAACCTATTCACAAGATATGTTGCAGTGTTGATAGCTTCTGCCCATAAGTAATTTGGACAATTCTTTTCCTTCATCATTGCTCTTGCAAATTCTACAAGAGTTCTATTTCTTCTTTCTGCAACTCCATTTTGTTGAGGAGAGTACCTACAAGTACTTCTCTTTTTATACCTGCATCCCACAAATACTTATCAAACTCTTTAGAAAAATACTCTCCCCCTCCATCTGATCTCAACCTCTTGAGCTTTTGTCCTGTAATCCTTTTTGCATAAGCATGATAATGCTTGAATGTCTTGAACACTTCTGATTTGTACTTGATTACATATAAAGTAATCCATCTGGTTGCATCATCAACAAACAACACATAATATTTGGATCCATTTATGCTATAGTCCCTTGAAGGACCCCACACATCTGTATGAATCAATTCAAGCATATTTGAATACTTATATCCTGATTTATTGTATGAACTTTTGTGTGCTTTACCTAATTGACAAGCTTCACACTTGTACACCATGTGTTTCCCTTCAACATTTGGCAAACCAAGCACCACATCATTTCTTGACATTTCCTTTATGGCTCTCTCATTGAAATGACCTAGCCTTTTATGCCATAGGTCTAACTCAGACATCTTTTGACTTCCATAAGTAAATAAAGCATGTCCCACATTACCTTGGACTTTGAGAGTAAACAACCTTCCTTCCTTTTTACCCGCAATTATGTTTCTATATCCCTAATTTGGATCTTGCACATAAACACCATCATTTGTGAATCTGACTTCATATCCCTTCTCCACAATTTGCCCTACACTTATCAAGTTTTTAGGAATAGTAGGAACATAAAGTACCTTGCTCAAAAGTGTACTTCCATTCTTTGTCTTCACTCATCCAATGCTGTCTACCTTATGCTTGGTGTTGTCACCTATTTGAACTGTATGTCCATTCACCTTTGCTTCCATATCAGTCATCAATGATATATTGCCACTCAGATGATTGCTACATCCTGAGTCAATATAAAACACCCTTTGGTCTTCTCCTACTGCTTCATGAGTTGCATTCAAGATAAGAGTCATGTCATCCTTCTGATCTGATGCATAATTATAATAATTGTTGTTGTAGGACTGAGATTGAAAACTTCTTCCACCTCCTCTAGCATATGATGTCCTACCACCTCTTCCTCTGAAGTTACCTCTTTGATTTCTGCCTCCTCTACCTCTTTGATTGAAGCTCTGGTTATTACTTCCACTATTTTGATTGTTATACCAACAATCATTTGCCAAGTGATTGGTTCTGCCACAAATCCAACAAGCTTTAGTATTATCTTTGTTCTTACCTCCTCTTCCTTTACCTCTGAAGTTCATCTTTCCTTTTGTAAAGTTAGCTTGACTTGAAGTTCCTTCATCATCAGTTGACTACTTCCCTTTGCCATTCTTTTTCTTGCCCTTGGAGTACATAGCTTGACTTGCACTCCTATCATTGTCTCCCTTAATGTCCTGCTCAAAAGTTAGCATATGTCCTAACATTTGATTAAGGTTAGGAGTAAAGTGATCAAGTGACAATTCTATGGACAATATGAAAGGCTTCCACTTCTCATCTCCTCTCAGACCTCTAAGTATTTGTCTTACCAACTTATCCTCTTCAATGTCTTCATCTACTGCTCCCAAGCTATCTGCAATATCCTTCATTCTTGCCACATAATCAGAAATTGATTGTGAGCTCTTCTTCTTGAAAGTTGTGAGCTCTGCCCATAATGAAGACTTCCTAGACTTGGTTGTATTTTGCAAATGCTCTTCCAAAGCATTCCACACATCTATTGCACTTTCTAATCCTCTGATGTGAGGTAGAAAATAATCATTTACAACCATATAAATGATGCTCCTAGCTTGGGCATCCTTTCTCATCCAATTCTTCAAACCTGCAAGTTCCTCCCTAGTTGGAACACTAGGATCTTCAAACTCAGGCTTTTCTTCTTCTTCTGTAATGAATGCCATCAAATCTTTGCTCATGAGGTGTGCCTCCATCCTCATGGACCAAGCTGGATAGTTTTCCCTATCTAGCTTATCAATCTGCAAGCTTTCTCCCATCTTTGATCTTCTGTGTCTGCAATTACTATGATTTATGATAATAGAGTGTACCTCTGATATGAAGCTTTAATCCTTCTTGATTCTTTGAACTCGTACTTTGTACGTATACACGTTATCTTCAAGAATTTGTCCTTGTCCGCCTTCAATTAGAAGGAACTTGAATTTGGGACTTCCAATGCCTTTACTTCACTTGTATTGCACCTTCAGCTCTGATACCACTGTTGGAGACCTTTTAATCTCCAAAGATCTGATCTATACTGATCTAAGAACACTTCTATATCAGTTATGGATCAAACTTTACACAAATATTGTCTTCCTTTATTAAAACTTTCACTAACACTTCTTTGAGTGAAGAAATTCCTTCTTCAGAAAGTCTACTTCAGAAATTGACTTCATTACCTGCACATACCTTCAGATTTCTTCAAACCAATGATGCACATGTCTCCACAGTATCTTTGCGCAATCATATCAATCATTAGTTCTTCAAAAGGATCATTAAAACTTTAATTTGATCCTTAAGATCAAAAGTATGTTAGAAACTGTCTTCCTGAACAAGCGACTTTGACATAGGTAACTTCTAAGGTTGATTTCTCACAGCACAGATCCTGTTTTGCTAAATGGTTTAAGCCATAGCTTCCTTACCTTCTAACTTAGATTTTGAATGTTCACTAATCAAAAGCTTTACACTGTGCACTGAGATCTAAGCAAAACATTGACACAAAAAAATGCGCGACTCTGAGAGATCTATTTGTAGACTTTACATACACATGTTCCTATTGATTATACTCACAACATGAAGAGAATTAGACCATGAAACTTTGAACATAGCTTCATTAGCTTCTAGATTAGATTTGTACAAAAGGATTTCTGATCCACATGATTAGACTGAGAGAAATCTACGAAATACTCGTCGTTATTTCCTGAAGATAACTCTCTTCACATCTATCTCTATGACACTTGTCTTCTAATGACTCCCTCATGTATTTCTTTACATCATTGACTTATATACATATGGTTCTAGACTTATCCCCTGTCTATTACATTACTCCTTATCATCCTAAGAATTATCTATACTTAGATTACAAAAATTTCCAACTGTAATGTACATATGTATACAAGCTTCACTTCTGAGATCTCTTCACTTTCTCAAGTGGCTTCTTAAACTTCAAACTGATCATAGACTTGCTTCAAGCTCTTTGTAATCATCAATTTGTGATTGTTTTGTTCCAACATGGATCAGGCTTTCTTAGCTACTTAGAATGGCAAAGGTAAACGGAGCCCATCTAGTAGTAAGAAAAAGACTGTTAATGTTGCACAATCAAAGAAGGAAGACAAAGATGAGAGGAAAATAGAAAAGCAAAAAAAGTTATGCAAATATTGTAAAGGAAATGATCATGTCATAAAGAGTTGCCCAAAACTTTCTACAAAAGAGCAAAGGAAAAAGGAGGCTGAATTGGTTTGCACAGGCCTCTACACCTAGAACAGAGCTTCTACTAATCTTCTGTAGAATGAAGAATGGGCATTTACTATTATTGTTTGTGGCTATGCCCAATCTTCTCATTAACAATGTATGTCTACAATAGACGCAGATGTTTAGTGATTTGATAGTGGGGCAACCAGACATATGACCTCGTAGCATTGCTTCTTCAGTTCGCTTGAGCAGGCCCCCTAGAGGGAATACTATCACATGTGCTAAAAACTCCTCTTATCATGTAATGGGAGGTCATGAGATCATCTGACTACTGCTGATGGTAGTTCTTTCACATTTTGAGATGCTTTGTTTGTGCCAAGGATCAAGAAAAAATTGTTGTCAATTTCAGCATTAACCTACATCGGCTTGGTTGTCAAATTCATTGATTACAGATGTGTTGGTGTAAACTGCAAGCCTACACATTTGGCTCAAAGGATGCATTGAGGTTTATACATACATGAAGAAGCATAGGAACATATGCTAGTGGATAATCACCACTTTACCTCATTGTAAAAGTCAGATTGACTTGGAATCTTTTGTAATCACCTACCAAAGTGAGTCGTGGAAAAAGTAGCTTATTTGATTGAAGGAATATCTCCAAGCATTTAGGAGCTTGATCATAGGGAGCCAAAAATTTTAATTTGAATTCAAATTTTTACCCATCTCTTATAAAAATGGTCATGAAAAGTCGCGGGTTAGAGAGATCATTCCCGAGCCTCATTCTACTTATTTCTGAGTGTGTGTGAGGTCTACATTCTAGCCCACACCTCTCTATACCATTAGGCAATGTTGTTCATGCCAATGGGATTGTATACAAGTGTTTATTAATAGATATATTTACATCATTCATCTCTGAGTTCTCTGTTAGTCTACTCAAAAGTCTGTCAACTTGTCAAGGGCATATCTCGGTCAATTCTTCACCAAATTCAGTGATTCAAAGCTTATTGGATTCAACTTGAAGTAATCTACATGTTATCAAAGTTTGAAGACATTCTATTCAGCCATTTTGGAGAAATCTGCGTCGAGGTGAACTCTGGTCATTTTCTGCTACAGTCCTAAAAAGTCGGGGGTATAACTAAACTTGCTAAATTGATTTCTCTTAGCATAGTTTTTGTTTTTACATCATTCCAATTACAAATGGTAGCTTAATAAACTAATTAAATACCCATAGAAGGAATTTTATCAAGTTCTACTGTGCTGGTCACATTGAGCAAAACATTCAGCAGGTGTCAAGACATAAATAGAAGGTTTTCTTGAGTTAGTGAACTTCAAAGTTATCTGTTTTGGTTCAATCATTACACACATCACTTCCAAAGGACATAGGACCATTTTTTGGGGTTATTGGAAAGCTAAGAAGGTATACTTATCAACTCTGAAGCAAAAGAGGGCTGGTAAAAAGCAGGTTTAGCAGTACCTACTCAGTCTCTTGGAGCATCCATCCATCATTCCCAACAAGATGTATAGTTCATGATCTGTCAAATAGTGATGTTATTATTGCTTCTGGCATGTTATGCCATGGGTTGTATAAGCTCATAGACTATGCAAAATCTGTGAATGATTCAGCATGTGCAGTACAAGATTCTTAGGCTATCTCAGATGCAAAGCTTTGGCATGCATGCTTTGTTCATCTGAATTTTGCTAGTTTGCTATGCCAATAGAAATATGAAATGGTGTCCTCTCTATCCAAACTTGAGGAACCTCGTAAACATGTTGCACAATAGATCTTCTAGATGTATCTTCCCCATGTGTTGTACTAGGTATGGGTCCAAACATCTTTCCACATAATCCTTCCAAAAATCTTCCATAAGATATATCCTTTCTGCTTGTTGACTATCTATGGCATGCAACTCATTATGTGCATTTGTATCTTCGTCTTGGTCTTGAGGTTGGGACTCAATTGTGCCCCCATGATCCCCTTCTTCCTATTCTAAAGCATCGATTGGGACATCGATGGGAGGATCCCCTAGCAGTGATGGTGTGCCCCCTTTAGGGTCCAAGTTCAGTACATATGCTTGTGGATGGTATGTATGAAGGTGGGTCATAAATTATGATTATAAAGAGAATTATCTGTCTTCTCTTTTGACTCATACAAGCTTTTGAGCCTTTCTATTTCTACTTGTTGAGTCCCGACTTGTGCCTAGAATGATTTATTTTCATTTTGGAGTGATGATAGCGTTCGATCACGAGTGGAAGGTAGACAAAGTAATGTGCTCTCTTCAAATATCTTTGAGCATAAATCATCCCGTTCTTCCTCAACTACTTTGAAGTGGACATTCTTTTGCATCTAAATGTATCCTAATTTCTTGAATGGTTTCTTTGGATAGCTCACTCTCCATTTATAGTGAGTCTAGAAGTATTTTAGACTCACATTGTTGTCTCTCTAATGTGGCCATTTTTCCTGAAAAAGTCCTATTCTTCCACTTAACTACAACTAGTTTTGATTTGAGATACTTTTACTATTTCATTCATCCTCATAAAACTATGGAAGAATTCTTGAAATTCTTCTTCTATGTTTTGTACTTGATCTCAGTTACTTGAATTTGAACTACTTCCTCTTCTTTGGTGAGTGGGTTCTCTTATGCTCTTGTATTTGAGGCTTCTATTGATGGATGGGCTTTAGTCATATCTTTATCTTGTACTTCATTGTCAACATGTTCCTAAATAGTAGCTTTACTTCCGGTGATGCTTGGACTTGGAAAGAGTGAAGCGGTGATGAGGGATGGTGAAAGAGATAATGATATTGATGAAAATGGAAAATAGACTTGTGGTTGATTTAATGGACTGGATGAAGCCAAAATGATGAAGTGGATGGAAAATGAGATCATAGTGATGCAACTGATGGAAAAGAAAATGATTGCTGAGTTGATAGTTCAACAAATGATGGATAAGATGGAGGATGGCTAGTAAAAATAGAAGAGCAAAATGAAACAAAGTCTCAACTGTGTGTGTGGGGTACTTGAGTGTGGTATGATGAAAATGTGGGTGGCTGAGGTCAGAGATGTGCATGTCGTGTTAGATCCTACTCTATATGCTTCACAAATGATTTGTTTTACTTTGTCAAAAATAAGTGATGGTGGTGAATTAGGGGAATAGATGGTGTGGTCGGGACGAGAGTGGGTGCAATGGAAGTAGAGTGCACCTCAAATGCAATGGTAGTTTGTATACATGTGGGGATTGGAATGGTGTGATCAAAATTCACGGTGATAGTTTCGGTGTCTACTCATGTGTCATGCAAAACGTGCTAGTCACCTGTAGGTTCGCCATAATAATCAAATGCGTAGATGGTGGTGGAGAAGAACGTGGGGAAGGAGTGGTGATAGAGTGATCGATTTTAGTTTCGCTGCTCTTTTCGAAATCACTACCTCTTCATCGTTGGCCTTGGAATCTTCTAGTGAATTTGACGTTCTTGTAGCTTCCTAATCTCTCCATTTTTGCAACTTTTTGACCGCCTCTACTCTAAAAGCCATGAGATTTTCTACATTTATGGCTTCTTGTGTATGCCTTTGAATTTTACTACTTATAGCTAGTTGTGTACCTTGTGTGCGGTGAATCCGCTTTTTGGTTGTTTCTGTTCTTGTCTTCATTGATCCTTCCACTTGTTCCTTAATGATTTCCTCCTCCTCTCTCAATGTTGTAGCTTGTAGGTCCATGCGCCATTTGGTACGACATTTAGGTCATGTTTCATTTTTAGTGGAAAATAAAATCTTCCACTGTTGAAGATCCTTACATTCTTCTAGAGGTCTTGGATTATATGATCACTAGTGAAACTCATATGGCTCACTTGGGGGTACCTCTCTTTGGATAATCTTGAAATCTTCCAATTCTTGGATGGTGTAGGCAAGGGAAAAAATTACGTCTTCTCGAATGCCATGGAGGATGGTGCGAGTAACTACTTATGGACCATGCAGAATGTTGTGTTGTTTTTTATTCTCCATGGTTGAGTGACTAATGAGACAACTTCTATACGTGTGTGGCCATATCCATGACTTCTGATTTGCCTTAATATATTCCATGCAATGTAATATAGGTTTTTTTTTTGGGATGGTATATCTCTCTATTCTAGGAAAGTGAAAGCATTGTTCCGAGAGTGCTAAGGCACACACCATTTGCAACTAATTCCATGTGGTGGTCGATTTAGTTCCTTTGGTATGTAGAATAGATAAAGATTTGAGTGTTCTATGGCTATTCTGAAAATGCAATGCTTCCTTGGTGATCTTAGCCATGACCTATAATTTTGATTCCTCACCCTCAAAATCATGAACTTTGGAATAAGCATGAATGTCTTTCCAAAGAAGAGTGTCCGTAAATTCTTGACATGTGTCCAAATCCGATCATACTAACAATAGTCATAAAAGGTATCCACATCCTGGATCATGCTATATCTTTAGTACTAGTATGTCACTAGTTTGAAGAACATAGAATTATTGGAACATGAAATACATCTTCTTGTGGGTTTCATCAAAGGTGTAGGAGAGTATATATTTCCCATTGATCCAAAGTTTGAAGGCATGGTTTTCAAACCAATGTCCCAATGTTGGTTTAACTCAATTATGTGGGAGTGGTGCAGGTACAAAGATGTGCTAAGAGGATGGTCTCCCCATGTACCTATCTTTGTCCATCACTTGAAATGTCATGGGAGACTTGATCAATGATCATAAATTTAGCATACATAGTCTTTCTTAGAAAGAGCTAGAAATCCTTCTTCATATGCATGCTTCATGTTCCAAGTCCAAGCTTTCAATTATCTAATGCTTTTAGATTTCAACCATTGGTCCATAGAAGATCAAATTTTACCACAGAAGTGTCCAATAGAATTAGGTTTTCCACTTAGCAAATATCAAAGAATATGACCTTACACAAAGTCATCAAGATCCCTTATCTCTATGATCATCTTAGGACATTGCCTTATTATACATAGATCATAAGATGCATACTAGACTACTTTGATATCTATGTCTTGGTAGGTAAAGGAGTCATTGCTATGGTACTATTCTTAGTGGATAACTACATAACAAGTTAGATACGAGTTGTGGTAAACTTGCTTGGTGGAGTGGCCACAACTAGAGCTCATCTTAAAGCATCTACATGAGGGAATTTCAATGAATCTTTCTTCCTCGAAATTAACTTTGTAATCTGTAGTGGTGAAACTTGATGTGAAGTTCCATTTCGTTATAGCTCCTTTGATGAGCATATTTTCTTGAATTTCTTCTTCCCTTGGGCAGATAGAGTGCTTGTCTCCTTACAAGACTTGGGATCAATACAAGATTTGGGAACACAATTCTATGTATGAACTTTTTGGGTTTCCGCTAAAGCTTTCTAGAGAGATGACTCTCCTCCCAACCATATGCCTCTATATAATATAGCTCTCTCTAGGGGACTTCCTTCTTGGGCAAGTGGATTCTAAGCATCCATGTGTCAGCCATGTAATTGCATGTGCACTAAGTGTCCCAATTAACTCAAGTTAACTCAAGTGGATGATTCTAGAAGACTCTAGAGCTCTTAGGGAAAAATACTCTCCCCATGTACCCCATGGGGATTGAACCCAAGACCTCCTTCACATTCTTGAGACTTGGCCACTAAGCTAAATGGATCACTTGTTTACAAGACCACATGACCTCTTATTAAGTCTAGACTCGAGATCTTTGGGCATACACATTGGTGACCAAATGGTGTCCGATTTTCTATTCGAAGCAACCAGATCCTTAGATCATATAATTACTTTACTACATTCTTACCCCTTTGAAAAAATATTTTCATCCTCGAAAATAGAGCTATATATCTACTGTAGGCAACTCCCGAGCCACATCCTCTAAAACTAGAAGAACATGATCATGTTCTAAAATTGGAAGAACGTGTCTCATCTCTGTGGTGGGATCCCTTCCCAAATGATTCAAAACATTATCTAGATTTTCATTTTGATAAATTGGTCAAAGCAAAAAGTAGTGAATGAATAATAAGGGTGGATCTAAAAACATCTCTCACTAATTCATAGTTTATACTAGGTGCCATCTAGGCATGATTATGTGAACTAGGTGGATTCAAATGCTTAGTCCATTTCTGGGCATGATTGGTGCATAGAATCAGTAGCTAAGGGGATATTTTTATCCCAACCAAGACTTTGAGAACTCTTGATTCACTTGAATTTGGATTTGGAAAACTTGAAGTGTGATTGATCCAAATATTAACTTTGGATGGTTTTCTTTCAACCAACATTTACTTTTTTTTTTCACTCGATTGGAGGATTGTTGTGTGCTAATGATCCTGAAAATCGTATGTAAATGTAATAGAAAGTATACCATTTACTTGTGATGAACCTTGCTTTCAACCTCACCATATCACTTTTTGGATTGTACCAAAATACCTTTAAGGATAGGTAAAGATTATGTTTTACATTCCATAGACTTAAGTACCATCTTCACGGTTGCATACTACACTCTTGGAATTTTCTCACTCTATTCAGGCTTGGAACAACTTATTCTTTTCACACTTTTCCATTGGATAAATGGAACCTGAGTGAAAAATTCCCAAAAGGAATTTTATTACCAATCCTTAGGCAAACTTCAAAGTAGTTCCAATCGCACATTTTTGGACAATCATGGCCAAGTTTGATCAAGTTTGATTGATATTGCGACAAGAATAGAGACTTAATCTTTATCGTTAAGATCTCTTTGAACTATCAAAAGCTTGTTCACTTACCCATAGGATTTTAGAGATCTTTTCCTCAACTCAACTCCGAAGTTATACTAATGCCTCTCAGATTCCAAAGCTAAGAATCTTTGATATACCTTTAGGTTATAAATCTTTGGACTTAAGTACCTCTACCAATGGTTTGGGACTTATTGGGAACTACTTGCTATTAAACGTACTTGAAGAATTCCATTCTCATTTCTAGGAAGAGTTTATTCTTTCATGAACTTGAGATTCCTTCCAATTAATCAAATAATACTAATCAAATGATTCATCTTGTAATCTTTTGCGTTATTACGACGATCTTTAAAAAAAATTCTTGACTTTTGGACAAGCTATTTTTAAAGCTTTGAGTCTTGTCTCTTATATATATATATATATATATATATATATATATATATATATATATATATATATATATATATATATATATATATATATATATATATATATATATATATATATATATATATAACCAATAAAATAATTCACTAGGCTATTTCATTTATTGCCTTATCTTTAGGAAGTATCGTGATTCCTAAAGATCGCTTTGACTTAAGTTTCTTCTTAAGCAATAATTAGCTTAAATGAAACCAAGGATAATTTTTAATCCTCAAAAGGGTTCTTTTTTAATTTTTCCCATTTTCATAAAATTGTGCATCATTAGGAGAGATGTTGACATGGAACTTGACATCCATCTATTGAATGCTAAAGTTCAATTGATGTTAAGGTTTAATCATTTATTTGAATTTCATCACTCCTTAAGATGAAATCAAAGTGAAAACTTAAAAAGCTCTATGGTTTTTACAAGTTTGGAACATCTCAACTTCTTTCAGACTTTTAAAGGTCAATTAGTTTGAATTCCATTCATTAGGGGAAAATATGAACCTTGCATGGGCCTTTTAGATTAGAGAGTGATTAGTGATGGACCAATTAGAAGAGGGTGGTGGCCACAGTCTAGGCTCTTAATCAACTAGGCTAGGTATAGGCTTCCCTTGGTTTGGGCTACTCAAAACCACATAAACAAGCTAAAATTCGTGGTTTTGTTCATCAAGTAGTTTTTGAAAGACATGGGATTCAAACTCAACCCTTGGATGCCCTTCAAGATTCAATAGATAAGATTATTTCTTAAGAAATGGGCTAGTTTGAATTATAGCTCTTAGATGTTGCTTACATCTAATGGATGTGGTTGCTCTCTAAAGAAAAAAAGGCACCTTCAATTTGGGCCATTCGATCTTGAGAAAAATGAAGAGATGAGATTTGATCCTTACATGGATCACCTTCTATTCAATCCACACTATCAATCCTCTCTCACATCCAATGGTCAAAAAGCTACACGGACCCCGAAGTTCTTTCTCTCTCTTACCATGAAAATTCGTGGTCTTGTCTTTTGGTGATGGACTATGAAACTATTTTGTCTTTTCGTGACAGTAGATTGGCTCTCAATCTCCACCATCAAAATTGAACGCGATCGGACGGTTGGCAGTAGGCAAAATCGCAAGATTATCTTCTCTCTCTTCACGTGGGAGTTTGCTATTTTTTCATTTTTCGACAGAGACTGTGGGCTTATTTTGTTTTCTATTACCTTTTTTTTCCATTTGATCATGGTCATACAATAAACAAATCCAATGGCTTAAAATGCACATGAATTCTTTGTTTAAAGATTCTTGTTTTTTATTCTTTATTTTAACTGATAATACCACTAGTGGTATTTCCAAACCTCTTAATCACCTTGATTAGCCATTTTATTTCCTTAAAATTAGGAATCCTTACAAGGCCCATGCAAGGCTCACTTTTTCCCCTAATGTTTGATTTTTTTTATTGCTATCATATCTTGGAATAGAATCAAATAAAAGCGTTCCAATTATCCTACTTGGATGCATGAATTTTTTACATCCAAGTTTGTCTTTAGAATTCTCTAGCATTTTTCTAGACTTAGAGTATCTTGGAAGTTTGAAAGTAGCCCTATTCTCTTGCCATCCAGATGAGCAAGAAAAGTGAATGCTTGACTTCTCGGGAGCCTATTTTTCCTAAGCAAGACCCCTAATATGTGATACCTAAGTATCACTTTTGGCAAAAAGTGAACTAGCTACTTGAGTTGCATACTGGCTAAAAGCATTGCAACTAGCTAGTTTACCATTTTTCCTACCTATCTAACTTGAATTAGAAAAAATAGATAATGATTAAGAAAGTACATTTGTTCAACTACTTAGACAAAAATCATGCATCATCATATGCCAATGCATGTTCTTGCATGAAAATGCATGTGAGTGCATTCATGTGTTTGCATGTTTTTTCCCTCTTCATGCACCAAACCTAAATCAAGCAATTCTTGAGCTTGCTATGTATGCATCCAAGAATCCATGCACAAACAATCTACTTCCTATCTTTCAAAGATATAAGCATGCATGTGCACAAGCTAAAGTGCATCAACTATCTTTTCTAGGCAAGAAGAAAGTGTATGTTGTGCATGAAAACATTCTTTTAGAAAGAGAGAAATGCATAACCAATTTTTCATTTTCATGCATGAACTAATATTTTTATGTTATGCACAAATATTCTTTCATTCCCATGTGGTGATACATAGGTGCATGTCTATGCTTGATAAATAATTCAATATGTTTATGCTCTCCTATTTAGTTTTCATTAATTTGCACCAATATTATAAAAAATGAAGATTGCTACCATACTTCAATGATAATAAAACGCATCCTACATGAACGCATGGAGAAAAACAAATAATGAAATGAAAAACATAACTTTGAAAATATTTATCTCCACATCAAGCTACGTTCCTTCCATTGTCCAAGGGAAGAGCCACTTTCATTCTTTGAGGCTTCCCTAGTAAAGCTTTAGCCATACATGTCTTCTATAGATCTTTTTTCCTTCTTGAAAACAAGAGAGGATGCAGAATCGGCCTCGGTTGGAGATCACAGTAAAAAACTCAGAAAACAGAGCTTCTGAGCTCGAGATTAGTAGAGAAACAACCATAGACAACAAGCATTGGCAATATGATTGCTCGGTTTTGCATAAAAAAGTCTGAGAGAGGGAGAAGCATGGATTTATTTATTATCTAAGACAATATTAATAGAATCTATGCATATAGAAGTCATCATGCCTATAATTTACATTATTTGGACATTAAAACTGCATTTTTTAATAAATTTGGATGAAGAAACGTATGCATTTCAGCCGAGCGATTTTTTCAAAGATGAGAGAGAGAGAGAGAGAGAGAGAGAGAGAGAGAGAGAGAGAGAGAGAGAGAGAGAGAGAGAGAGAGAGAGAGAGAGAGAGAGAGAGAGAGAGAGAGAGAGAGAGAGAGAGAGAGAGAGAGAGAGAGAGAGAGAGAGAGAGAGAGAGAGAGAGAGAGAGAGAGAGAGAGAGAGAGAGAGAGAGAGAGAGAGAGAGAGAGAGAGAGAGAGAGAGAGAGAGAGAGAGAGAGAGAGAGAGAGAGAGAGAGAGAGAGAGAGAGAGAGAGAGAGAGAGAGAGAGAGAGGAGAGAGAGAGAGAGAGAGAGAGAGAGAGAGAGAGAGAGAGAGGAGAGAGAGAGAGAGAGAGAGAGAGAGAGAGAGAGAGAGAGAGAGAGAGAGAGAGAGAGAGAGAGAGAGAGAGAGAGAGAGAGAGAGAGAGAGAGAGAGAGAGAGAGAGGAGAGAGAGAGAGAGAGAGAGAGAGAGAGAGAGAGAGAGAGAGAGAGAGAGAGAGAGAGAGAGAGAGAGAGAGAGAGAGAGAGAGAGAGAGAGAGAGAGAGAGAGAGAGAGAGAGAGAGAGAGAGAGAGAGAGAGAGAGAGAGAGAGAGAGAGAGAGAGAGAGAGAGAGAGAGAGAGAGAGAGAGAGAGAGAGAGAGAGAGAGAGAGAGAGAGAGAGAGAGAGAGAGAGAGAGAGAGAGAGAGAGAGAGAGAGAGAGAGAGATTGACATCTTTTTGGTAGTGTCCACAAGCCAGATTCATTAAATGATCCTCCCATGATGGGGATTTTTTTCTCCACTATGTGTATGAGTTTAGTGGTGAGGGCATCCATTTGTAGAGGATTAAAAATGGGCAACATAAGTATGCAAAAAACCTATAAAGGTTGAGAAATTGCCTGATATGGACTAGCACTAGACTGTCCACTTGTAAAAAGAGGCAATAAAGTGTCACACACATCTTTGGAGCTAACGGATGTCTCTTTACTACATGAGAGTAATGGCTGAATTGCATCTTCCACAAAAACAACATCACGACTAACCAAAATGTGTTTACATTGTGGATGATACAGACGATAGCATTTGATTATAGAAGTATAACCCAACAAAAATGCATTTCACTACTTTATCATCTAGTTTCTTGCATTGTTGTTCATGCATTAATGCATATGCATTGTGCATTTTTGTAGGCTTTGCACATGAGAACACCCCTCTTATGATGTTTTTAATTATTCTCCAAGACTAAGGCTTGGAGGCTTGTAAATAAAACCCACTTTTTGCAACTTCAAGAAGGTAGGAAAAAATTCAATTCACGAGTTCTTGGGGACTTTTTTGTTAGGAGCATATTTTTTAAGATCCACTTAGGATATGTTAGTTGGGCACAAATTCATTCTGTGACTAAGCTTTAGAGCACATGGGGAAAAAGATCCTAGCTTGTAAATAGAGAAAATCATTTTGGAAAGGGAGCTTTCGAT
>MU263202.1:0-20000 GCA_020310875.1 Ceratopteris richardii
TTGTTTGCTAGTAGGTAATGTCTAAATTTTTTCACTACATAGACCATCCCTAAGCCTTCTTGCTCAGTTCTTTAGGGAAAAATGAGCCCTGCATGGGCCTTGTAAGGATTCCTAATTTTTAGGGATTAAAAAGCTTAATCTAGGGGATTAAGTGGCTAGAGAAAACAACTAGTGGTTTTTTGTAATTAAATAATATTTGATAGGATTTTGTTTTTGAATTCAAAAAATGATTTTTTTATGACCTTTGGATGCTTCAATCCAATGGATAAAATTGAAAATGAAATAATTCTAGAGAGAGAGTCTCAGGCATGCGTGGGTCTAGGAGAATCTCAGATGATTTTTTTTGCGCAGTCTCTGTAGAGTTCTAGTCCCTTAGATCTTGTAGTATCCAATAGCTTACCGAAAATGGGGCTGAGTAGATTTTGTTCAGTTATTATGAGCCAGACGATCCGTCATCAATCCAACGGTGCTACATGAATGGGGCTGAGCTCATTTTCGCATGCAACTAGAGCCACTAGATCGGTCTTGTATCCGACAAACACCTGTATTTGATGCTGAGACACTGTTGAAGATTGATTTGAGCCGCTCGATGGGTTTTACATCCAATGGCATATGTCAAAAGGTGCTTTCTTCTTGTGCTCAGTTATCCTCAACCATTAGATCATATGGAGATAGATGGTGAGCATTTTAGGCGCTGAAATCAACTCTGTTTCAAACAACATCGTCCGATTGACTAGCCAATCGGATGGCTCATATTCCATTGCACATTTTTTTGATAAAACACATTTGAGCCATTGAAGATCATACAAATCCAATGGCTATAATTGATTGTTGAGCTTCCCAAAACCATTCTAACAAGAAAACCCACTAGTTCTAGGTGGTTTTGTCTTTTTGACCACTCAAAAACAAGGGAACCCTATGCCTAATCTAGATGATTAAGGGAGTAGACTATGGCCACCACCCTCTCCTCATTGGTCCATTGTTAATCAGCCCTTAATCTAAAAGGCCCAAGGAGGGTTCATTTTTTCCCCTAATGTGTGGTGTAATTTCATTAAACTTGGTTTAATTGTCTATTAGCATAGGGTATTGGATGATATAGCTTTGATTCATCTACTAGTTGGGATAAGATGCATCCAATGGCAAAATTAGATGCGTCCATGTGTATATGGAAATGTTTTATTCTAGTTCGGCACTTTTAGAATTGGTGCTCAGATTAGTCTTTTCTTTAATTCATTGAATGTGTGTTCACATTCGTCTGTTCAAGTGAATCGAGTTAGCAATCCATATAATGTTTTGGCAATTATGGTGTATATGTGAATAAATCTTTGATAATATCCATAGTGGCCCATAAAAGCTTGCATCTCTTTAAATTTTTAGGTAGGGACTTCCAAAACAAATTATTTTGTCCTTGGTTGTAGATATACTTATGTTTGGCACTATATATCCCAATATTTTACCTTGTCTCACCATGAACATACATTTCTCAAGGTTCAAACACACTTCATATTGTCTGCATTTGTGAAAGATTTTCCTAATTTCTGGTTTATGGGCTAGATAGTGAGATGAATATGTGCATAAATCATCTACATAGGCCTCCATACTTTTCTCAATGAATTCTTTGAATATGTGACACATCAATCCATGGAAAGTAGCTGGGGCATTGGTTAAACCAAAAGGCGTAACGCTAAATGCATAGACTCCCCATTCACTAGCAAAAGCAATCTTGTGTTGGTCTTCAGTAGCAATTGCTACTTGATTATAGCCTAAAAATCCATCAATAAAGCTGTACACTTCCTTACCTGCTACTCTTTCAAAAAACATGATCCATAATGGGTAATGGGTAACTATCTAGAATGGTGGTAGCATTGACTTTTTTGAGGTTAATACAGACTCTCATCTTTCCATCCTTTTTTGGTACGAATGCCAACAAAAAAACCCATTCAGTGTGTTCTATCTCATATATGAACCCAATTCCGAACAATTTGACTACTTCTTCTTTAATTTTGGCTGCATAAACATCGTTATAACTATAGGGTTTTTATTGTATGGATTAGCATCAGGCGTTATAGGAATTCAATGAGAACATATAGAGGGATCGACACCTTTCATACCTTTGTAAGTCCAAGCAAACACATCCCTATATTCTCGCAACAATGCTATCAGCTCTTGTTCTTCTTCTAATAACACATCTTTGCCTATATAGGTGCATCTTTCTTCATCCCCTTCTAGAGCTACTACAACTTTGTTGTTTGTTCTTTGTTGTCAACAACTCCCTCTTGTGCCTCTCTCTTAGGCATTTGAATCGCTATCTTTATTTCCTCTACTTCATCCCTCTTAAAATGTTCCAGCACTTTGAATTGTTTGTGTGGTAGCTTTTCTTCCTCTATTTCATCACTCTCTTTCCTAGGGTTTTCTTGATATTATTTTACAGAGAATATTTTTTTCTTTTCCTTTGAATCTTCCACTTCGACTTCTTTTAGGTATTGTTCTTGTAAGTCAAACTCAAGTTCCATTTATATGCTTTCATATTCTTCTTTCCATTTGTTTTCTATTATTTCTCCTTCTTCTGCCTCTTGGAGCACTACCATGTACAAACTAATCATATCCTTCCTCATCTCATCACACTCAGTCATGGTTAGTACTTCTTCATTTACATATACATCCAATGTTTCTATGATTTCCATCCATCCGTGTGGTTCAAATGCTTCATCTAGAAATATTTGAGGCATGTAATCCGGTCTTTTATTGGTCTTTCTACTTTTGGTCAATGTTGTAATCTTCTCTTCTCATTATGCTACCTTACAGATCCATAGTTGGGTATCTTCATTCATCCAAGATTGTTCACTAGATATAGCACTATGGATTGACACATCCTCCTCTCTATGTACAAGATTCCATTGAAGGGGTGGAACATCCCTATACGAGAAATTTGGGAGATTTATTTTGGTTTTAGTGCCTTGGTGTTGAAGGTACAAGGCATCTCTTCCCCAATCTTGAACCACCTTTAGCTGTCACATTAACGATCTTCATAGGATCATTTCCTAGTTCTTCACCTTGCCAAATTGACATATGACTAAGGTGTATTCAAATTCTACTCCCCATGTAGTCAAAATAACATTTCTAGGAGTCCTAAAGTCCATTCAACATGACCATATATTAGTTATAACTTCATTCTTGTTGGTCATAGAGCTGGTCTTCCCCATTTTTCTCAAATCTCCTTGGTTTTTATTCCTACTCCACCTCCCGTATCTAGAATGGATTTGGTCATACATCCTCAAAATGAAATCAGAAGGCATGTATTTCCTTCATCACCTTCACTAAATCTCCCACTTTATCTATAGGTATCTTAATAGTTTGTGTTCCTTCCACCTTCTTGCCGGAACATCAAGCTTACACTATGCTTGAGGTGGATTTGATCTACATCAAAGGCTATCGCGTCGAAAGAATATCCGTTGGAGAGTTCTTTTTCATATGCTCATTTATTGTATTTTTTTGAGAGATTTTTGATGGTTCATTTACCGTTGTAAAAGTCTTGAGCTTTATACATATAAAGGTAGAAAGATAGAGCCCAAATCCCACGAATTTGTGGTGGTTGAAGTTGCATTCAATTAAGCAATCAATCACCTAAAAGTAGATCAAAGTAGATCTTCACTTTTCCTAGATTGTAGGAAAGTGAATTGATTCCCTCCAACAACACCTTCATTTGAATTCAAATTCAACTTGTAAAAGTCGTGGAACACTCCTAGAGGCTACATAAAGACTTGAGATCACTTGTACATTACATGGAAGAAATATACATACACTTGTGACCATCATTGTCTTGCTCCTTCAATTCTCTGCATCATCTTCTTTGCCAACAGTAATCTTGCAGAGGCTGCTGTTCTCTCTCCAAAGCTCCAAAGTGAGTGAAAGATGACTCATTGGAAAGGCATAAGCGTCTAGTTTATGCCTATAAATTTGCATAGCATTTGGTTCAGCAGATTGGGATAAATCTGAGTTTTTCTATCTCCGGGTCAATCTCTACGTATTCCTGAAAAATAGGAAGTACCACCGGTGAATGTTGCATTCATTCCTATATCATATTTTGCTTATTCCTTATACTTTTGTGCATTCCATACACTCAACCCTATGTGTATCACTCCCATAAAAGGATTTTTTCTAATTGTAATCACGCTGGTTGCTATGGGCATTTGAAGTTCATTGTCTCTTCCATAGATAGTAAGTTTTTGAGCTAGTCGACCCGCGAACCTATCTGTTTTGTATCGACTCATTCTCCTTGATGCTCCAAAGTTCATAGTGTATTTCTTTGCACTTATAGTATGCCTATAAGGTCTATTTGAGTCTCCATAAGCTCAAGGGTTGGTCTTGTGCCGGTTGGCTTGACCAAACTTCGTCGCTTCGAAACGCACTTTTCTACCTTCTACAAGCTTCTCCAAGTTCTTTCAGTGGTATCAGAGCTAGATCAAGATGGGTGACGGCTTTCCCTCAATGATCGAGAAGCTTGATTGACACAACTACGCGGCTTGGCAAATAAGGATGGAGGCCTATTTGCAAGGTAGAAATCTTTATGGAATTGTAGTAGGTGATGAAACTATGTCTATTCCAAGATCCAAGATCCAAAGAGGACCTGCACAAGAGGAGACAGATAAGCTCACACTTTGGTGCGCAAGGGATGCTCAAGCAAGGTCGTACATACTAAACTCTATCTCTGAATTTCTATTACCACATATTAGAGGATGCAAGACATCTCAAGAGACTTGGGATGCCCTCGAGACATTCTTTTCTGCTAGTACCAAAGCAAGAAAGAATCATCTTTGGAACGAGTTCAACCAAATGAAGAAGACACCTAAACAAACCATCACAGAGTTTGCTACCAAGGTCAAGGAGGTTGCAGATCAGTTAGCATCCATTGGAGAGCTGATTGAAGAAGAGGTCATCATGAGGCAAATTCTCAACAGCATTCGAAGTGATAAGCAATGGCAATCCTTCACGACGGCTTATGATCTCATCAT
Organism: Ceratopteris richardii; assembly: GCA_020310875.1. Lineage (NCBI taxonomy): Eukaryota > Viridiplantae > Streptophyta > Polypodiopsida > Polypodiales > Pteridaceae > Ceratopteris > Ceratopteris richardii. The sequence goes on from MU263202.1 coordinate 5,013, forward strand.
GGATGTGCAAACTCCAGACTTCAACGTCTTTCTTGGACAACTCTTCAATCAAGAAGCCAACAATAGCATAAAGGAAGGTAACTCTTATCATGGTAATTCAACTAGTGCTCTATATGCAGATAAGAAGAATAAGAAGCAGAAAGGCAAGAAGAAGGAAGAAGATGAAGAAGAGACTTCTCAAGCCAACTTTGCAAGCAAGAGCAAGTGGAAAGGGAAGAAGAAAGGAACAAAGCAAGACAAAGCCAAAGGTCAGAATGTTCAACCTTGTGCCATATCCGATAAGACCAACCACACCACTTAGAATTGCTGGTTCAATGGAAGCCCTAGAAAGGAAGTGGAAGAGGTGGATATGGCACAAACAAGGTAAAGAAGATGATCATTTGTTCTACATAGATTCAGGATGTTCGAATCATGTTGCAGGCAACATTGCTCTTCTATCTGATTTGGAAAGTCCAAAGCATAGACATGAAGTGCAAATAGGGGATGACACAAAGCACAATGTGGAGAAGATTGGTAATGTCAAAGCTTCCAATGGCAAGACAAACATTTTGAGTAAGGTTCTCTATGTACCCACTATCACTAAAAACCTAATAAGTGTAGGCCAAATAGTTGAAAAAGGCTTTCAAGTTAGGTTCACCCAACATGGAGCTTTTGTGGAAGATCCATGTCAAGGCTTCAAGAAGATAGCCCAAGGTGAGAAGCATGGTAGGCTCTTTACTTTTGAGGTAGGAGAAACTAGGAACATAGCTCTATTCAACTTTGGGTCTCAAACCCTAAGTGAGCTTGAAGTGTGGCATAAGAGACTTGCTCATGTGAATGAAAGACCCTTGAAGGATATATGCAGGGATCAAAGTGTTCTAGGACTGCCAAACATATCAAAGCAACACATGATCAACAGGTGTGATGCATGTCAGATTGGGAAGGCACAAAGACAACCATTCAACCACAAAGGCTACATCCACAACAACTTATTGGACTTAGTACATACAGATATATGGGGACCAAGTCAAGAACCTTCATCGGCAGGATCAAGGTATTATGTCTCATTTATTGACGATCATAGTAGATGGACTGTTCTATACTTTATCAAGAGTAAGAATGAAGTGTTTGATTGCTTCAAGAAGTATCTTGCACATGTGGAGAATCATACAGGTAGATCACTATAGAAGCTCAGATCTGATGGAGGGGGAGAATACTTCTCCAAAGAGTTTGATGAGTTCTTGTAGGACAAAGGTATCAAAAGCGAAGTGACTACCAGGTACTCTCCTCAACTAAATGGAATTGCAGAGAGGAGAATGTTGATGTATAAAACACCACAAGAAATGAATTAATGTGAATTAATGTGACACTAAAATACCTCTATGGTCACCATTAACTCATTGCCACTCCAAACTTTGAGAAATGATAGCCGAAACCAAGAACTTTGCTTCTTCAGATTTTTCTAGTCACTAAAATGACATACCTTCAGTATTTTGCTAATTTCTCTTAGCTCCAATACTATGTCTCCTAGATATTTTATAGGTTGAAACTAGAGGAGTAAAGCTTTCTAACAAGCTATCATATGCATGAAACGGATCTCTAGAACTCAAGTTATGGCCCTCACAAGATGACCCTGTATGACCTTCCAAAACTAGAAATTTTGCCTGTTTTAGTAAATTTCGCTGTCTAAAAATAAAAATTCGATGCCTAGCATCGACTTGCAACCAAAAGTTGATGTCGGGCATCGACTTTGAGCTTTTTCAGCAACTTTTTCAACACGAGAATTAGTCTCTTTTACACACACATAAACAAGACCACTTTTATGTGGGAAGTAGATGTCGGGCATCGACTTTATGCTGAAACTCGATGCCAAGCATCGAGTTCCTCCAAAAACCTCATGTTTTTAAGAAGTTCTCGTAGTACATAAAAGTCAGATATGAAGACAAGGACTTATCAGGTGAGATTCGATGCTAGGCATCGACTTCCCGCATAAAACTTAACCTTTCAACATACATTCGATGCCACGCATCGACTTGCTTGGAAAAACTTCAATTCTTCAAAACATTACACAGAAGACAAACATTGGAGATGGAAGAAGAAGACTTATACATAGAACTTTAACTAGTTCTTATCATAGCTATGAAAACTCAGAATCTTACAAGTGCTTTCTCACTCAGAGAAGCTCGACTATACTCAGTCATACAAATTGAGTTCTAACTCACTCTATCATTGTCTTTCATATCTTCTCTCTCTCCGCGTCAATTGATACAAACTAACTTATATAGATTTTCTCATTCTCGTGATTTTAAAAAAACTTCTAGAACTAAAGTGAACTAACTTTACAAATATAATACACTTATGAATTTGTCCCTTCACATAGGCATGTGGTTTTCTTCTAAAACTTTGACCTTCAAATATATGTCCAATTAGTGATTGTTTCTCCAACAGCTCCCCTCAATCACTAATTGACATTCTCTGTTTCTTCATATCATCTTCTTTTCTTTTACTCCTGCCATGCTTTTGAATCTGTTGGCCTTCACACCATCCAAGCTCTTTGTCATTATGTCTACTAACTGATCTTTAGTAGAAATGTACTCCACTTCAATCTCCTTCTCCATTACCTTTTCTCTGAGAAAATGATAATGTATCTCTATGTGCTTTTTCTTTGCATGAAAAACTGGATTTGCTGCAAGATAAAGTGAACTCATATTATCTCCATGTATTGTAGGTGTACCTTGATCAATGCCCAAGCTTTTGAACAATGTTTGCATCCATATGACCTCCTTAGCTACTTCCACAAGTCCTTTGTACTCAACTTTAGTTGATGATAATGCTATTGTATGTTGTTTCTTTGAACACCAACTTACAAGCTTATCACCAATGTATATCATGTAGCCATGAGTTGATCTTCTGTCACCTTGGTTACCTGCCCAGTCTGAATCACTATAGGCTCTCAACTTCAAATCTGATGTAAAAGAATAATATAATCCTTCCTTTATAGTTCCTTTGATATATCTGAGAACTCTTTGACCTGCAATCTAATGTGGGTCCTTTGGACAATGCATGAATTGTGACAAAACTCCCATTGCATAACTAAGATCAGGTCTTGTTAGTGTAGCATAAATCAAACTACCCACAAGAGATTGATACTTCCTCATATCTTTGTATTCTGCACCATCATATTTACTGAGCTTGTGATTAACTTCAAGTGGAGTTGAAGCTTCTCTGCAATTTTCCATATCAAACTTCTTCAACAAGTTCAGAAGATACCTTTCTTGTGACACATATATGCCATGATCTGTATAATTCACTTCCATTCCAAGAAAGTATGACAACTTTCCTAGGTCACTAATCTTGAACTCTTTCTCAAGTAATCTCTTTACCTCTTTAATTCCTTCATCTGAAGTACCTGTGATTATAATGTCATCTACATAAATACAAATGTAGATTGTACCTTCCTCTGTTCTTTTGATGAGTAGACTTGGATCTGCTTTTGAACTTTGATATCCAAGATCATTTAGATACTTCACTAGTCTATAGTTCCATGCTCTTGGAGCTTGCTTCAATCCATACAATGCTCTTCTCAACCTGCAAACAAAATTTGGATACCTGGAATCTATAAACCCTTGAGGTTGTTCCATGTATACCTCATCTGATATGTATCCATTCAAGAATGCATTCTTTATATCCAATTGACTTAGGGTCCATCCTTTTGAAGCTACAATAGCAATTATTGTCCTTATAGTTGACATCTTAGCTACAGGACTGAATGTCTCATCATAATATATGCCATAGGTTTGGGCATAGCCTTTCACCACCAGTCTAGCTTTGTATCTGGCTATACTTCCATCTACAAGCTTCTTCACTTTATAAACCCATTTATTTCCAATTACTTTCTTACCATTTGGTTTAGGAACAAGTTCCCATGTCTTGTTCTCCTCCAGTGCATTGAACTCTTCCTTCATTGCTTCTTCCCATTGTTTCTTACCTTTAGCTTCATCATAGTTATGAGGTTCTTCATCATCTTTGACCATATATGCATAGTTCTTCTGAGTTATGTAAGAAATATCATAAGAATACCTTTCTGGTTGTCTTCTTGTCCTGCTTGACCTTCTTGGTTCACATTCTTCATAAGTGTATGGATACACTTCTTCATCAAATATAGGAGCTTCTTCATTCCTTCTTGTTAATCCACTTCTGGATGTACTTGCTTGCATATAGTCTTCATCTCTATTCACCTGCACAATTGATTTTCCTTTCTCACATCTTCTTACCTCTTCTTCAAATTCTTCAGTTGTATGACTTTGATCTGCATACCAACTTTTCTGTTCATCAAATGTAACATCTCTAGAAACAATAAATTGTTTGGTTAGAGGAATCCACAACCTGTAACCCATCTGCTTTTCATCATAACCAATGAACACATATTTTTCTACCTTTGGTTCAAGTTTATGCCTAAGTTGTGATGGCACATAAGCATATGCAATTGATCCAAACACTCTACAATGATCTAGTGTTGGTTTCTTACCCCACCAAGATTCATATGGAGTCATTCCATTTAGAGCTGCACATGGTAATCTATTCACAAGATATGTAGCTGTATTTATAGCCTCAGCCCAAAGATAATTTGGACAATTCTTCTCCTTCAGCATAGCTCTAGCAAACTCAAACAAAGTCCTGTTCCTTCTTTCTGCTACACCATTTTGTTGTGGTGTATACACTGCAAGTTATTTCTCTCTTGATACCTGCATTCCAAAGATAATCATTGAACTCTTGGGAGAAGTATTCTCCCCCTCCATCAGACCTCAGTCTTTTAAGATTTTGACCTGTGACTCTCTCTGCATATGCATGAAAATGCTTGAAAGCTCCAAACAATTCTAATCTTTCCTTCAAAACATATAATGTTATCCATCTTGTAGCATCATCAATGAAAAGAACATAGTACCTTGAACCACTAATAGATCCTTCTTTTGTTGGTCCCCATACATCTGTATGAATGAGCTCAAGTACTCCATCATGTTTGAATCCTTTCTTTTGAAATGGTAACCTGTGTGCTTTTCCCATTTGACATGCTTCACATTTATAAACCATACGTTGACTTTGCACATTTGGTAATCCTAGTACAGACTGATTAGCAACCATAGCTTTAATTCCTCTTTCATTGAAATGACCTAATCTCTTATGCCAGAGATCAAGTTCTGTAATCACTGCTTCTCCATGTGTGAGCAAAGCTTGACCAATGTTCCCTTGCACTCTTAAAGTAAAGAGTCTACCTTCTTTCTTACCAGAGACAATCTGATTATATCCATTCTCTGGAGCTTCAACAAATACTCCTTCATTTGTAAACCTGACTTGAAAACCTTTTTCAACTATCTGTCCCACACTAATCAAGAAGGTATTTTGGGAACATACAAAACATTGGTTAGCAAATCTGCTCCACTCTTGCATTTCACTTTTCCAATTGAATGTACACTATGTCTTGTATTATCACTTGTTTGAACACTATGACTAGAAATGCCTTTTTCCAATTCTGACATCAATTCTATGTTTCCTGACAAATGATTCGAACATCCAGAGTCAATGTAAAATACCTTTAGATCTTCTTTTTCTGATGTGCTGATTGAATTCATCATCAATGATGTATGACTTTCATTCTGTGTGTCATTTGCATAGTTGTAGTAGGTGGTGTTGTAGGATTGATTCTGTCCCCAACTTCTTCCTCCACCTCTACCATAGCCTCCTCTTGGATTTTGTCTACCTCTTTGAAAATTACTTTGATATCTTTTACCTCGGCCTCTGCTATTGTTGTTTTGATTCTGGTTTGATCCTTGTTGATTGTGCCAACAGTCATGAGCCAAATGATTACTCAACCCACAGATACAGCAGGCCTTCTTGTTGTTATTATGATTACCTCTTCCTCTTCCAAAACCTCTTGGTCTTCCTCTGCCAGTGCCTTTACCTCTTGCATAATAAGCTTGAGAACTTGAATCTTCTTCATCCTTTGCTTTACCTTTATCTCCTTTCTTCTTGTTCTTCATGTACATTGCAGAACTTTGTCCTTTATCTCCATCTCCCTTCAAGTATTGCTCATATGTGAGCATCAAACCAAGCAACTGGTTCAAATCAGGAACATAATGATTTAATGAAAGTTCTGTTGATAAGACAAAAGGTTTCCACCTTTCATCCCCTCTCAAACCTGCAAGTAGTTGAGCAATCAATCTGTGATCTTCAACATCTTCATCTATGGATCCAAGACTATCTGCTAGATCCTTCATCTTAGTGACATAATCACTAATACTTTGACTTGGCTTCTTCTTGAATGTTTGTTAAACTCTGACCATAGACCTTGCTTTTCCTTGCTTTGTAGTACTTTGGAAATGATACTCCAATGCATTCCATATATCTTTAGATGATTCCAATCCTCTGATGTGTGGTAGCAAATGATCAGAGATTGTATTATAGATGTATGCTTTTGCACTTGCATCCTTCTTCTGCCAATGCTTTAAAGCATCAAGTTCCTCTTTCTTTGGTCAGCTTTCATCTTCAAATACTTGCTTCTCTTCTTCACCTGTTACATATACCATGAGATCCTTACTCATAAGTAAGGCTTCCATTCTCATTACCCATACGGGGTAATTATCTCTGTCCAGTTTGTTAATGGAGATATGATATGCCATACTCCTTCCCTTCTGCTGCAACCTGTGAGCTTAAAGGATAAAGGATAATACCTTTTGAAGTTCTTTGTGTATGAGGATACTTTGAAAGTAATCTTTTGATGCCTTGTGTCTTTCAAATGCTTCACCTTTGAACTTTAATGGAAAACTTTCCAAAACTTCTCGTACCTTTGCCGCCTTCTCCTCTTTAGGACCTTTCTGCTCTGATACCACTTGTTGATGTATAAAACACCACAAGAAATGAATTAATGTGACACTAGAACACCTCTATGGTCCCCATTAACTCATTGCCACTCCAAACTTTGAGAAATGATAGCCGAAACCAAGAACTTTGCTTCTTCAAATTTTTCTAGTCACTAAAATGACATACCTTCAGTATTTTGCTAATTTATATTAGCTCAAATATTATGTCTCCAAGATATTTTATAAGCTGAAACTAGAAGAGTAGAGCTTTCCAACAAGCTATCATATGCATGAAAGAGATCTCTAGAACTCAAGTTATGGCCCTCACAAGATGACCCTATATGACCTTCCAAAACTGGAAATTTTGCCTGTTTTAGTAAATTTCGTTGTCTAAAAATAAAAATTCGATGCCTAGCATTGACTTGCAACCAAAAGTCGATGCCGGGCATCGACTTTGAGCTTTTTCAGCCACTTTTTCAGCACCAGAATTAGCCTCTTTTACACACATATGAACAAGACCACTTTTATGTGGGAAGTCGATGCTGGGCATTGACTTTATGTTGAAACTCGATGCCAGGCATCGAGTTGCTCCAGAAACCTCATGTTTTAAGAAGTTCTCGTAGTACATAAAGTCAGATATGAAGACGAGGACTTATCAGGTGAGATTCGATGCCAGGCATCGACTTCCCGCATAAAACTCAACCTTTCAACATACATTCGATGCCACGCATCGACCAGTGCTTGGAAAAACTTCAATTCTTCAAAACATTACACAGAAGACAAACACTGGAGATGGAAGAAGAAGACTTATACACAGAACTTTAACTAGTTCTTATCATAGCTATGAAAACTCAAAAGCTTACAAGTGCTTTCTCACTCAGAGAAGCCCGACTATACTCAGTCATACAAATTGAGTTCTAACTCACTCTATCATTGTCTTCCCACTTCATCTCTCTCTCCTCATCAGTTGATACAAACTAACTTATATAGATTTTCTCATTCTCGTGATTTTAAAAAACTTCTAGAATTAAAGTGAACTAACTTTACAAATATAATACATTTGTGAATTTGTCCCTTGACATAGGCATGTAGTTTTCTTCTAAAACTTTGACCTTCAAATATATGTCCAATTAGTGATTGTTTCTCAAACAGAGAAACAAGACATTGGTTGGATCAACCCGAACAATGCTTGAAGAGAAGAAGTTTGCCACATTATCTATGAGCAGAAGCTATTTCAACTGCTGTGTACCTTGTCAATAGACTACCATCCAAATCACTTCAAGGTATGACTCCTTATGAAGCATGGCATGGAAGAAAACCTAGTCTTGGACATTGCAAGGTTTTTGGTTGTTTAGCTTATGTTCCTGTACCATCACAAATAAGAGGTAAGCTAGATGAAAGGGCAACAAAGGTAGTGTTTATTGGATTTGATTCAACTCAGATGGGTTACAGGTTCTTCAATCCTTCAACCAAGCAATTCACTACAAGTAGAGATGTTGTGTTTGAAGAACACAGGTCTTGGTATGATGAAGACAAACAAAAGGTAACACTACAATATGATCTTGATTCTGACTCTCATCAATTAGGAAGCAAGCATGATACACAGGTCCAGGATCCAAAGAAGTGATACAGACGATGACCAAGACGAAAGAGAAAAGGATTACAAGCTATGGAAGTCAAGAGGCAAAGCAAAGATGCAAGAGGTTGGAGAATGCTCCAAACAAGCACCTAGAAGATCAGCAAGAGAGAAGAAACAACCAGAAAGGTATGGATATGATTCCACATTCGTTACAAAGCATTCAATCTACTTGGAAAAAGACTCTATTTCAGAGGAACCCTCAACCTATGAAGAGGCAAAGGGAAACCCTAATTGGGAAAAGGCCATGAACAAAGAGATAGATGCATTGAAGGAGATGGACACTTGGGATTTGGTTCCAATGTCGCCGAATCAAAAGGTAATTGGCTGCAGATGGGTATATAAAGTTAAAAGAAATTCAGATGGATAAGTTTGCAGGTACAAGGCAAGATTAGTTGCCAAAGGATGCTCATAAACTCATGGTATAGACTATGAGGAAACATTCTCACCAGTTGCAAAGATGACTACAATTAGGACATTGATAAGTGTAGCTGTTGCAAGGAATTGGAGACTCCTCCAACTTGATGTGAAAAATGCATTCTTAAATGGTTGGATAAGTGAAGAGGTATACATGTCACAACCACCAGGTTTTGAAAACCCTAATCATCCATCTTATGTTTGCAGACTTAAGAAAGCATTGTATGGATTGAAACAAGCTCCTAGAGCTTGGAATTACAGGTTGGTTACATATCTTCAAGATCAAGGGTTCAAAGCTAGCAGCTCCAATCCTTCTCTATTCATCAAAAGGGATCACGATGAGGTTATCTATCTATGTGTATATGTAGATGATATTATTGTGACAGGTGATGATCTAAATGGCATTCAAAGGATCAAGAGACAGATGCAAGAGGAGTTCAAAATCAGTGACCTAGGTGAGCTCACATATTTCATAGGTATGCAAGTGATATACACAGATTAAGGAATGTATTTGACTCAAAGAAGATACATTCAGGATCTTCTTCTCAAGTTCAAAATGGAGAACACTAAACCTGCAGGTACACCTTTGGAGATGAATCATAAACTAAGTGTTATGAAGGTGAGAAAATTGAAGACATTAAAGAGTAACAAAGCTTCGTAGGTAGCTTGATATATGCTACTCATACAAGGGCAGATATCTCATATAGTGTGGGAGTGCTTAGTCAGTTCATGCACTCACCGAGAAGACCACACATGGATGCGGCTAAGAGAGTACTGAAGTATCTCAAAGGTACAATCAACGAAGGTATATTCTATCCTTACTCTTCAGATTTGGATATCAAAATCTACTTAGATGTAGATTGGGTAGGAGCTAAGGATGATAGAAAAAGTACATCTGGTTACTTAGCATTTGCAGGTTCGAAGCTAGTGTCATGGAGTTGCAAGAAGCAACCAGCAATTGCTTTATCCTCAACTGAAGCAAAGTACAGAGGCTTGACCAGAGCAACTCAAGGGGCAATATGGTTAAAAGCATTGTATACAGATTTGGAACTTGTGAGTTCCAAACCTCACATATTTGGAGATAATGTAAGTTCCATGCATCTAGCAGCAAATCCTATTTTCCATGCCAGAACCAAGCACATAGAAGTCCATTACCACTTCATCAGGGAGAAGCTCATGGCAAACGAGATCGACATTTCTTTTGTTCCTACTGAAAAGCAAGTAGCAGATATGATGACAAAGGCACTTGATGGAATAAAGGTTCGTAGATTCAAAGCTATGGCAGGTATTCAACCTATCAGAGAATGAAGACTCAAGCATACTTTAGCTTGAGGGGGAGTTGTTGGAACATCAAGCTTACACTATGCTTGAGGTGGATTTGATCTACATCAAAGGCTATCCCGTCAAAAGAATATCCGTTGGAGAGTTCTTTTTCATATGCTCATTTATTGTATGTTTTTGAGAGATTTTTTATGGTTCATTTACAGTTGTAAAAGCCTTGAGCTTTACACATATAAAGGTAGAAAGATAGAGCCCAAATCCCACGAATTTGTGGTGGTTGAAGTTGCATTCAATCAAGCAATCAATCACCTAAAAGTAGATCAAAGTAGATCTTCACTTTTCCTAGATTGTAGGAAAGTGAATTGATTCCCTCCAACAACCATTCCCACCTTCATTTGAATTCAAATTCAACTTTTAAAAGTCGTGGAACACTCCTAGAGGCTATATAAAGACTTGAGATCACTTGTACATTACATGGAAGCAATATACATACACTTGTGACCATCATTGTCTTGCTCTTTCAATTCTCTGCATCATCTTCTTCGCCAACAGTAATCTTGCAGAGGCTGTTGTTGTCTCTCTAAAGCTCCAAATTGAGTTTAAGATGACTCATTGGAAATGTATAAACGTCTAGTTTATGCATATAAATTTTCATAGCATTTGGTTCAGCAGATTGGGAGAAATCTGAGTTTTTCTATCTTGGGGTCAATCTCTACGTATTCTTGAAAAATAGGAAGTACCACCGGTGAATGTCGCATTCATTCCTATAGCATATTTTGCTTATTCCTTATAATTTTGTGCATTCCATACACTCAACCCTATGTGTATCACTCCCATAAAATGATTTTTTCTAATTATAATCACGCTGGTCGCTATGGGCATTTGAAGCTCATTGTCTCTTCCATAGATAGTAAGTTTTTTGAGCTAGTCGACCTACGAACCTATTTGTTTTGTATCGACTCATTCTCCTTGATGTTCCAAAGTACATAGTGTGTTTCTTTGCACTTATAGCATGCCTATAAGGTCTATTTGAGTCTCCATAAGCTCAAGGGCTGGTCTTGTGCCGGTTGGCTTGACCAAACTTCGTGGCTTCGAAACACACTTTTCTACCTTCTACAAGCTTCTCCAAGTGCTTTCACTTCTCTTCCTTAGTTGGTGTGCTTTTTTCCTTCAAATTCAATTGATTTGCTAACTTTTTCCATAGATGGGGCTTCACTTGCAAAAGTTCTTCTAGGTTTATAGAACATTGAACTTTTGTTTTTTTGAATATTTGTAGGGTGGTTGATACTTCTTCTAATGTTCTCTTCTCTTCCTATCTTATTGTTGGGGCATGAAAGAAATCTAATTTTTTCTCATATTCTCTAGTATAATTTGGAAGCATAGTTAAGCTAATAGCTTTGTCCCTATTTTGATCATGATTTCTCAAATTCTCTGATTTCACTTCCTCCTCTACCATAGATTGGTTTATTAAAGCATTTAGTTTGACAAAAGATGGTATATGTTCTTCAGTTTTCTTCCACCTCTCTTCTTAAACTTTGGACACAAGTCATGTGACTGATTTTCTTCAACTTTTGGGATCATTGAGTCCCTTTCCAAGGTCTCAAAACCTGATTCTACTTCATTTGCTATTAGTTGAAGGTCCCTTCACATCCTTGGAATGTCTCTTTTGGACTTCTCATCTAAAGAAGGTTTGGTGCCGATTGTTCCAGCATAGTTTGGGTAATTACAATTAACTTTTTACATATTTCCAGCCTTTCTTTTTCAAGATCTCATCTTGGGTAACGTTTACCATACTCCTTTCGACTAGTTCATGTCTCTATGCTAGAATCATAGGCTTTTAACCACATTTTTAAATCTACAATCATAGGAGCTGCTAGAATTGATCATGCTTGCTCTTCCGTTTTGATCCTCCTTCACCACAATCATATATTGATTGGCTAGACCCTTGGTTTTAGGTTCATTGTCTTTTACATATTTCTCATTCTCTTCCACCATCTTCTTAATCCACTTGTTCTTAATTTTTTCTCTTCAAGATTTCCATTTTTTATCGTTTTTCATTCTTGAGATGTCTATTGGCTCTCTCGAGTATTGTATTCTCTAAGGTGAAGATTCTACCTCGTGTTCATTCTTAGGACTATCTATTTTCTCGTTCTCTAAGCTCCTTGGCTTTGGATCTGGTGATGGCCTTCAATGGGGCTGTATATTCTTTATAAATTCCCAAGGATTCTATTACCTCGATTACATTGATATGTGTAGTCATTGAAACTTTATTACGTTTTTTGGGACACTCTCTAAATAGGTGCTCTTTGCCACAATCACTACAATAGCCTTCCCAAACCCTTGGGGTTGGAGGGTGGTATGGCATTGTGCATTCTCTGATAAAATGATCTCCTCTACATCTATAGCAAGGTCCCCTAGGTGCAAGTGGTCTTACTGTAGGTCTTTGGGGAGCTTGAGATCTAGGAGGTGCATACATGATGTTGGTATATTTAGACCCATAAGTGTTTCCATAGCTGTCATGTTCATAATATTGTTGTTCATAAGAAGATTCATACTCTATGAGATTTTGATCATAGGAGTAGTAATATTCATAGCTATGTTCATATCCTTGATTTAGATTTTTTGTAATCATCAATGGTGGCACAAGTACTATAGCTCTCTCATGGTTTTCTTTGACTATGTGTACTTGACAAGTACTACATTCTGAGGATATTGGGGCTCTTGCCCTAGCACAGGTTGAGGTTGGTTGTATCCTTGATGCTCATATGGCCTTGGAGCCATGGGTGGTCCTTGATATGGAGCATATCTTGGAGCCTCCTTTCCTTGTTCTCTCAGTGGGTATCCAATGGTTTGTATTGAGGTGGTGCCATTTTTAGAGGTATGATTGGTATATCTATGTTCAATGTGATACTAGAGATTAGGACCTTGTGACATCTGCCTATCATATTGGTATGGCTATGGGGGAGCAATTCCTCCTCTTGCCCAAGCATGAGATGGATGGTCACCTTCGTAGTGCACACATTTCCTTAACATGGGCATTTTTAGGGGCTAGTCTGGATAGCTTTTTGGTCCTGTTGATTTTGGACCCCTAGCTTTTTAGCCACTAACTCTACCAATTCCTCTACATTGTTAGATTGGGAAGATACATTGCTTGATGTGTCATGGGTTTTGGATGAGGTTTGTGAAATTTTTAAGTCATCTGCTAAGTTATCTTCCAAATCTATACACTCTTAGACATTCATTTACAGTCAACAATCATTGCATTGATATTAAGGTCCTTAAATTTCCATTGTTCAGGCCATCTTGGAACAAGGATATCATTTTTTTGCTGGGTAGGCCTCTCAACTATGGGGCATCTTTCCACATATTGATAAAACCGCCTGGATACAAATCTCAAAAATTTTTTAGGATCTTTCTCAAAACTATGGATTAAAGAAGAGGAGTTATGTTTGATACTCTCGTAGTGAATTCACCAATAAATTCTTCAAATAATTGTTCTATATTGATAAAGCAGTTAGGGTCCAAAGGTTGAAACCAAGACAAAGCAATTTCAGTCAATGTAAGTCCAAAAGATTCATATTGAATAAAGAATTCATCTACTTGTTCTGCACACAACACTTGTTTGAACTCTACCACATGATCATAGGGATCTCTAGAACCATCATAGTGATTCCCTATGCACTTGGCTACCTAAATATGTCTTGGCCTTCTACCCGTGTCAAGGGGTCTAGGCATAACTTGAATAATAGGACACACACCTTGTCCTTTGCCTTTTGGGATCTTAAAGGAAAGGGTGGTATGTTCATTGTCTCGCTCCCCAAATGGGTATTTGGTATGGTGCTAGTATTTAAAGTGAACATGTGGTCTAATTGGGACTTTCTACTCATTAATTTGACCTATGAAAGGGTTCTCTTGACTTTGTTGCTACCCTTGAGGGTTTTGAGAGATGGATGCGTAATCCTTGGGAGGAAACATTAGCAACCCTAAATATCTTAACCTAGATATATCTGGGTCATCAACTACCCCATACCTTCTTTTATGATCAAAATAAGTGACTCTGGAAGAGTGCCCAGGATCATACACTTCATAAATGGTAGTGGATTGATGCTCTCTTCCCTTAAGAGTTAAGTGGCTTGCAATAGCTTGTCAGTACCAACTATAAAGTAATCGTCCTGGTCATCATCTTGAGGGATTTTATCTCCCCTCAAAATTTTTGTTACCACTAATTTTCCCCTCAGGGTTGTTATTGTTTCTCTATTATCAGCTCTAATTGGATGACTAGGATCTCTCTCTCTCTCTCTCTCTCTCTCTCTCTCTCCCCTTTCTCATTGATTAGATCTAGGTGTTTGATCACTAGGTATATTTGTCCCAACTTTTCCATGTAGAAACCTCCTTCAAATTTCACCATTGGCATTTACACGACCTCAAAACAGGTTGAGTTCCTAATCTTAGCCCTTGACCTATTGAGGTCATCTAGGTAGATAGGAACTCCATGCACATTCATAGAGACATACTGCATCGACGTCATATACTCTCTGTCTATAACTGACATGAGCCTGGCCAGAGGCACATAGCTATGTATGTCTTTCGAGGCCATGATTGGATCTCCTTTTGAGTCACTAGAGGTGTCCGAGTAGAATGGAGTGAATGCTTTTTTTGGGTTACACTTCTTGTTGAGGATAATATGCTTCTACAAAACCCTAGGATATGGCCAAATCTGAGGTTCATTCATAGTTTGAGACCTTAATTAGTATTAAATTCTCTTATCTGATCTATGTTGTTTTATCAAGACTTGAAAATGGTTAGACTAATGTTTGA